>JAHFWL010001454.1:0-63388 GCA_021292165.1 Shinisaurus crocodilurus
CATAAACCATGTTTTGGTCTTCTTACAAATATCCCGATCCTCGAACACTCTGTGTTTCATTCGAGAAAACGCGGCACTTGCGGAGCTCAAACGATGCTGGATTTCACTGTCGATGTTAGCTGTAACAGAAAGATAGCTGCCAAGATAGAGATGATCGACATTTTCCAGTATTGCCCCGCCAAGCTGGATAGATGGCATCACCAAAGGGTTAGCTTTCACTTGCTGATGAAGCACTTTGGTTTTCTTGATGTTAAGTGAGAGACCAAGTTTTTCGTATGCTTCTGCAAAAGCATTTAGGATAGTTTGGAGATCATCCTCTGAATGTGCGGAGACCACATTATCATCAGCATACTGAAGTTCCACAACGGAGGTTGTAATTACCTTACTTTTTGCTTTCAGCCTGCTGAGATTAAAAAGCTTTCCATCTGTTCGATATAATTCCCACACCAGTGGGAAGTTTCCCCTCGACAAGATGTAAAATCATGGTGATGAAAATAGCAAATAATGTTGGGGCGATAACACATCCCTGTTTAACACCCTGATCCCACTTTAAATGGAGCACCATGAGAGCATGAATCTATTAGATTCAGTTCTTGAGCCAATCATGTTTCATGATTATGGTGTCAACAAACAAACAATTGCTGTGTATGCTCAGCATCACCCAGAGCTCACTATGTACTTGTTCCATCTACAAAGTTAGTTGGTACACAAACAGCCAGAAGAATCATCTGAATGGGTAGATTGGCTTTTAGATTGTTAGTTATCGCAGTAGTATCTCATAGGTGCTAGATACAGTTGTAAACACATTCAGAAGAACAGGAATACATATTGAGTAAGGAGGGAAAGCTTTAAACACTTATTCAAGTATCCAGGGACAACCAGAACAATTCCACTAAGAATAAGGCTATCAATGGCTATTAGTCATGATGGCTATATAATACCTCCAGTATCAAAGGCAATATGCCTCTGACTACTAGTTGCTGGGGAACATGAATGGGAAGTGCTATTGCATTCATGTCCTGTTGTGGGCTTCCCATGGGCACCTGGTTGGCCACTGTGGGAACAGAATGCTCGACTAGATAGGCCTTTGGTCTGATCCAGCTTGACTCATCTTCTTAAGAACAGTTGCAAGGGTTTGCTTAATCAACCTTACCACTAACATGTTCTGTAGCCAACCTGGGACATCGGGCCTGGTTGCTTTGGAAATTTTGTTCAGTGCTACTGCTCCATGCAGGTAGTAATCAAAAAGAGTCTTGTGGCACTGCAATCCTAGCCATTCTTGCCTCAGAGCTGTCTGACAAATACCACAGACCCCATTTGGGAGTAGCACTTCCTTTCCTCAGTGAGAGATAACCTGGAATCAGGAACTCAGGGAAAACTTCCACTTTTCCAGTGACATAAAGACTGTCCTTTTGACTCTGGACTTTCCTGTCTCCTTCCTTTTGTGAAGTTTTAATCATTACTCTTAAATTTTTATTTCTTCATTTTTATTGATTAGGCCAGGGTATAAATCTGCAGATTAGGCATTACATGCAAAGGGTACAATGTGAGAATAGTGTCATTACATAGTTTAGGTCACTAGGTAGCACTGGACTTAGTTGTGTCTGGGTAGAGTTGGGAACTTCCTGTGTCAGTTCTGTTCTGTCTGGAAGAGACCAATAAATTTCCTTGTTCTAGCTCCCTGACTAGTGTGTCCTCTAAGTCTTCCACAGCAGTACCTTCTCCCAATTTCTGTGTGCTAGGAGTCTTTGATGAAGGGAAATAGAGCATTCAGCTGTGCAGTCCATACCTCCATTCTGATGGGAATAATCCTGAAGGAATTTTATTGAAATTGCAAATTGCCCAATGTGTTTCAGAGGAGAAACCTTCCTCAGGGGCAACAGAATTCAGTTTGTTTACTTCTTTGGTAAGGCAATGTATCTCAAAGATGTGTGAGAGATAACACTTTACGGGAATAACTCAACAAACCAAATTCTTGTCCCCTAAGAGAAGGTTCCACTGAAATGTGTTGGACAATTTACTATTTCGTTTAAAGTTTCCTATTATTTTTCAGTACCATTTTGAGAGTTGCCTCTTTGTTTGCTCTTGTGTATTTGGTATGGCCCTCTTTCTTCCTCATAATCCTGTGAGGACAACAAGCATGGATGTAGGATGATATTAAGGGGAATAAAAGGGAATAATGGCATTGGGAGGAGTCGGACAGTAAGACATCATGATGATGATGATGATGATGATGATGATGATGATGATGATGATACATTTATTTCTTACCTGCCTCTCCGTTAGGATGTTTGACCCAAACTATTTAGGATTCCTTTAACCAAAACCAGTGCTTTGAAATGAGCCCAAAAAACAAAAAATACAACCATGGTTTCTATTCCTGCCTTGATAGGTCATTGCAGTCTATCCCAGAAGTTACACCGGTACTTTTTGGCAGGTAGAACTAGACATTCAGCAACAAACCCAGGTCTGGGAACCCAAGCTTCAGCATCTCTGTTGAAAAGCAGGAAGGGGAGGGGGTTGTAAGAGGGAAGCAGTATGTGGGATGCTAACCTCACCCCCTCAACCAATTCGTTCTCCCAGCTGACATCCCCAAACGTATATTTGCTGCACCAATCGGTGGAAAAACAGAAGCCCAGGTTCTCAGACCTATATTTGTTGCCAACATCTAGTTCCATCCTCAAGTGCAGTCACATGTAGATTACACAACCATCTTCTAACCCCAAGGCTGGATTTTTATTTTTCTTCATTGTGACCCCTTTTATTATATGGAGTTTCCCTAATATCAGCAGGGTTCTATATGGGAAGCAGAGCTGTCTGTGTGTGTTCACTTAAACCACTTGGGAAATGGACATCACTTTAGTGATCAGATAGTAGATGGATACTTTGCATATGGGTAATTTTGCTGCAAACTCTAGAGCAATGGAAAAATATTTTGAAGGGTAAAAATATTATTTCTACAGTACAACAGTCAATTTTAATCAAAGGTAGGCCTACCATTGCTTTCATGGAAATCAGATTGTTTCCTTTGTAATTCAGGTTTCCATTTCAATAAGATTTCGTGAAAGAGAATATGAGCAGAGATTATTTAAATCTTTCATTACTAAGTTCTTGGACTTATTCAGTGAGGTGAAACATTTCATTTTCTGATCAACTCCAGGAACTTTCAGTCTTTCACTTATGATTGCTTCTGTTCTTCGATTTATTTACCATGAGTATTAAACAGGAAGGATGACAACTTTATTTATTTTCTTATCCTGAGAGTTGTAATATGTTTTTTAAAGACTTACAAATGTTTTCGAGCATTCCTTGATTTTAGAGTTTAAATGATTAAAGCTGTATCAGTCCCAGATCGCCCTTCTCTCTCTTTCTCTCTCTCTCTGAATGTCCTCATTGTTTTCCTGGTAAATTACTGCACCATACTTTGAATGCAGAGCTGTCTCCAGACGGTGGCAAGATTGGGCATGTGCCAAGGTCCCCAAGACCAGCAGAAGGCCCACTACCATAACAATGCTATAATTTCCACTGCTTATAGGGATGCTTAGGGACCAGCAGTAGCAGGACCATTACTGACTGTGTCACTGGAGCTGATGGAGTGGGGGTGTTGTGGCATCATCATGTATCTTATGAGGCAGGGGTGTGTCCCCATTATTATGAGTTCATTGACTCCCTCCATGTCTGGGTGTCATGTGGGCGCTGTAGCAGGCAGGCACGGTCCCTGATTGGTGGGTTCTGATGGAGTTGGTAGGGATGCTGTGAACATGTCTGCTTTGCTTTACCCTGTTCTGGAATTTTCTGATTGTGCTTTTTCTCCCTGGGTTGAGCATGCATTGAGCACAGTGGCCATTCCACCAGCATAGTGGTGGTATAACTACTCCCTACCCCTGGCTTAATGCACATATAGGATTGCTCTGTCAGAGTAGCAAAAGGGTGTGTATGCCTGCCACCATGGATGAACTGGAAATTAGGTGACCCCTTTTTTTCTGTACTGAAGTTAAATTAGCAGAGTTCTGTACAAATTTTACAATCAGGTGGACATAATGGACTAATGCAGTACTGAAGTCCCTACATTTGTATGTACTGAGGATATAATCACAAAGAGAAGCATATGTTGACAACTCCTCATTCCAATTAAATAAATTATTTTATTTCTTTGACGGAAAATAGAACAGTAACATTCAAAAATTTAACCAGCTTCAATACTATAGATGTCTATTTACAAAAAGCTAGAATATGCAGACAAAATAAGTTCTTGCTCTCTGTCAGGCTTAAATTTCCTGCTTAGTTCAGGGAAAGCAAGAAACCTATTTTGCTATTATAACTAACAACTACTGAGACAGTGTTAACATGCTACGGGCATGGTGGTTGGCACATGGAAACACCATTCAGAATAACAAGTTCCATTCATATTTCTGCCATGAAGTGGGTGCCCAGAAGTGGAGGAAAATGTTGCTTCAGTTCCTGATTGAGCTGTGCAATGAGGTGATCTGCAGCTCCAGAGCTATGACGTATCGGACAAGAGTGACAAAAACATCAATTACCGGTACTAGCTATTTGCAAAGTTCTAGTGCTAGTGAATGTTTACATAGAACTCAAATCAGAGGTGTTAAAAGGCAGGATGTAGTATAGAAAAAAAAAGTTGTGAAATTTTGCTGCAATGACTGTTTCTTTGAAGAGACACTGATGATTCAGAGAACCATACATTAGACACAGCATAAGCCCTTGAACCACATTTTCATCTCTTGCTGTAGGGTCATGTGGTTATGGAATGAGATGTACTTAGATGTATTCAGGAAATTTTCTTAAAAATTTGAGTTGCTGTTTGCAACTCAACAGTTAAGTCTTAATCCCAGTCATTAAATTACTTGTAGCGTATCAAACAGTGTTTTAAGTTCCTGTAGGCTTTGTTAATTTATTCCCTGTGCAACTCCAGTTTAGATGGCTTTGTTGAGCACAACAAGGCTTCTAATACTTAAAAAGCAGCAACTATATACAGTCCTGTATTTAGAAGTAGTAAATTTTTTATTAGTAGCAAATTGTATTGTTTTAGCGATATGCCATGACAAATATATACTGCAATAGATCCATATAGTAATACTAAATTTAAGATGTAAAACCTTGCATTCAGATTAAATTAATTCAGATTAAATCTCTGTATCTCCACAGCAATTTACAGCAATTTTATCTAGTTCTCTCTTTCAGATCTTTCTTGCTGCCAAAGCAAGAAGAGCCACTTTGTCTGTTACATAGGCATTTGTATCACTCAAGAGAAAACAGAACATTTCCGTGAGAATGCCTGTCCTCCCACAAGTCAACAAAGGTTTCAAAAATTTCTCCCTCGTGTGTGGACAGAGGACAAATTAAAATATAATGCATTAGATCCTCCACTCATTTTTGGCCACAAATATATAGCCTTTGTTGTATTGGTACCTTCTTGTAATACCTATCAAGACCACAGTCTTGTATTTCTTAGGTACGAAAGATCTTCATTGTCATATTGGCCATTTTCATTGCCAATAAACCGATCAATTAAGGTACTGAGCATCAGTTCACATAAGAAGCTGTGTTTATTTTCACCATTTGATGGTGTACTTCGGTTCACAACCATCCAGAGAAACAGTAGTATGAACCATCCACATATACTAGGACAGTCGCAATCATTTCCATATGTGAACCGTCTACATATGCTAGGACAGCCATAATTGATATGGATTTCTAGTTTGTGAGAGGGCATCAGAACCCTATAGTGACAACTCAAATTAGTCTCTCAGTCTAGTTTTTAGCAATCTAGGATCATCTTATGCTTATTGTCTGCTGGTTGCCTGTGTGGCTTCTTTTGACAGTATCCTCCAGCATCCTGTTTACTCTTGCTGCAATCCTACACACACTTACCTAAGAATATACTCCATGGAACTCAGTGAGGCTTACTTCTGAGCAAACATGAAAAGGAGTGTAGTGAACTCCTGCAGCAGTCTTTTTCAGTCAGTGCCATGGCTTTCATCCTCTGTCATCTGTGTGTCTTTTAATCATTCAGAAATAACAAACTGGTTCACCTCTCTAGTCTGATGTAAAGAGTTCCAATTAGGAAGCCATTCATATTTTTCCTGTAAACAGTCAAACGGATTGTTACCCTGTTCAGTCATTTTTCCCTTACACAATTAGACTCATGTGAGGGGGAGAGTGGGCACGTGCTTGCTGGGCCTGCCCCTTCCTTTGTGTCCCCGTTTCCCCTGCCTGTTACCTTCCACATGGAAGGGGAAGGTCTGAACAAGTGCTGCCTACTGCTGTATGCATGTAGGTCCCTGCACAATTTTGAATCCTTCCTTACACATACAGCGCAGGTTCCCTGCTTTCAGTCTTTTCCCTCTAATGTGTGGAGGGTGGCAAGGCCAGTGAGCATATCCCCCACTCTCTTCCTCATCACCTGAGTGATTGAACACCCAAGTCTTTTAAATTTTTCTGTTTCATTTTAATCACTTTACTATGCTTTTATAGTGGGCTGTTACAAAAACTTCCCTTTTCCTAAAGAAAAATTATTGCCCTTATGCTCACTCATTAACCTCTTCCTAATTTTTTGCTGCTTATAACACATTCTTGCCAGACACTGTAAAAATCACAATGCATGCAGCGTGTGCAAGGCAGCAAGCTTTTTCCATCTGTAAGGCATGCATCCCCACTTTCTATTCAGAACACACCTGGCTGCTAGTATAACCAGCTGCGGCTGCCAATTTGACAAGGTTACTTCTCTTTGACTTCTTCCTTCCCCTCCCCTGTGTGCACACTGCCAAGCTAGAATTTTGTCCACCATCTCTTCCGACTTCAGCTTTTATTGAATTTCCTATTTCTATATGACATACTTTCTGCCTTCATTTCTGAATCACTCAGAATTTTCCTTCTTTAGGCTTCTTTGCCTGCATGGAATATTTCAGGACCAGCCCTTTTACCAGCCACATTTTAGCTCATAGCTGATGTAGGCTGTCCAAAGGTCACACCCCATTGCTGTGTATACAACTGATAAACATCTTCCCTTTTAATGGCATATTGAGTCTGCCGCTAAGTACTTGTACTCACTTTGCAACACAAGAAACGCAGCAATTATACCTGTAGTAATTTACTATATTGTTCCCACTGTTCATCCAAGTATCTTCTGCTCTGTTTGGGTATTTATTAGGCCACTGTCATGTTTAAGACAACAAAAGAAAATACTTCATTAACAGTGTGTGGTTGATCTGTCGAACTCACTGCTGCAGGATAAAGAAATATACCACATTTTAACCCTGTCTCCAAAAAATGATTAAATAATCTAGGTGAAAGATTATACATACTGGACAGTATCCTATGCTACCCCTTCGCTAACAGAATGGAGCACTAGCACATCAGGAACTCATTTCTGGAACAGGGCTCCACTGACCTGCCCTGACCTGGAAATGAGCATTTCCGCTCATTTCCATGGTTGCTTCAGGACCCATTAGTTCCTGTTGCGCTCAAGGCAGGTCCTGCTGGCTCAACAGAACTAGCAGAGATGCAGCAGCAGTGTAGGATACTGCCCACTAACAGCTGTATATAACATGTATGCATCCTTATGTTCAGGATTTTATTTAGATTCCAGAACCTCAGTATCTGGGATTATATTGTCAGTTTGTGTCCTGGTTTCTTGACACATAGGGTTGAAGACAGGGCCAGATTAAGACCAGCTGATGCCCTAAACACAGCCCAATAATGGTGCCCCCTCGGCCCTTCCATTGCTTAGTTGGCAAGACATTAAAACTCAATAAGTGCTGAAGGTGAAATAACACATTAAAAACTCAGTTTTCTTCAAGGCCATCCCCCACGCCAGAACACAAACTATATTAAATATAAACTGGCTTTATTATATTTATTTAACACTAAATAGCAGCAATCAATATAAGACAATTAGTTACTTATAACTAGGGCAACAGAAAGAAATACAAATTTTCATCACTGTTTTATGCATTTTTTAATAAAATTATTATAAGGGGAAAGTGCAAATGCAAAAATTTGTGGTACTCTGTGGTGCCCCCTTGGTGCCCTAAGCACGTGCTTATATTTATTTATTTATTTATTTATTATATTTATACCCCGCCTTTTTTCCAGCAAGGAACCCAAGGTGGCTTACATAATCCTCCTCCTCCTCCTCTCCATTTTATCCTCACAACAACCCTGTGAGGTAGGTTAGGCTGAGAGTCAGTGACTGGCCCAAAGTCACCCAGTGAGTTTCATGGCCGAGCGGGGACTAGAACCCGGATCTCCCGAGTCCCAGTCCAACACTCTCACCACTACGCCACACTGGCTCTCGCCAGTTGCTTAATTATATTGCTTAATGGTTAATCCAGGGCTGGTTGAAGACAAAGTATTTGGCTGGGCAGATCATTGAAGGCAGATTTCTTACTCTACTATTCTTACTGTACTAGAATCTCTACACAGATCGACCCAAGAGAGGCCCAACAAAATAAACAGCACACATAAATAGCACACTTAGATTATATAATAAAACAGACTCACATAACACACGAGCAGGAAAACTTTTAAACATAATTCACAAATTTAATTTAAGGGAGGTATGGGCAGAACTTAACAACAAAGACTACACACACACATTTTGTTCCAGGGTACATGGAACTTTCTCAAGGCTAGACACAATTATGCTAACTAGTACACTGATGCAAAACGTCACAGTGGCAGATATAGGACCCATAAAAGTGACAGACCATGCACCGGTATCTGTCCAACTCACAGTAAACAACTATACCAAGAGCAATTATATATGGCGATTCAATCCCATCCTTTTAACAAACAAAGAAAGCAGAGAAAATTTACAAAAGGGAATAGACAACTACTTCACAGAAAATAAAGCAGGGGACACAACAGAAAGGACCAGATGGGAAGCAATGAAAGCGGTTCTTAGAGGACTGAGTATCAAAGAGATGAGCCACATGAATAAAAAGAGACGGACGCGAAAATCAGAAACAGAATTAGAACTAGAAAGACTTACTATACAATATAAACGAACAGGGGAACAACAAATGGAGAAGAAAAGGACAGAATTAAATTTATTGGAATTAGATCAAACCATGATAAATTTACTATATATTAAACAAAAACGTTATGAATTTGATGGAAAGGGATCCAAACTCTTGGCAAACAGGGTAAAAAAAAGAGGGACAAAAACAAAATAAACGCTCTTAAAAACAAACGGGAATAAAACATATGACGTAGAAGAGATGGGTGACATTTTTGTAGATTATTTTGAAAAACTATACAAAGGGGAAGAAAAAGACAGGAACACAATTAGAAAGTATCAGAGCAAAACAAACATCCCAGGACTAACTGAAGCAAGTAAACAAATCCTAGAACAAAGGATTACGATAGAAGAAATAACAGAAGCCATTAAAACACAAAAACCCAACAAGTCACCGGGACCCGATGGTTTTACAATTGAATTTTATAAAGCATATACAGAATTATTAGCCCCAAGACTATTGTCATTATTATATAATGAAATTCTAGATGGAGCCTCACTTCCTAACACATGGACACAATCCAGAATCATCTTGATATTAAAACCAGGGAAAAATGCGGAGCTCCCAGAATCATACAGACCCATCTCTTTATTAAATATAGATTATAAAATATTTACCACCATATGGGCTATAGATTAAAATTTGTGATAGGAGAAACATGAAGATCAACATGGTTTTATTCCAAAAAGATATATAGCAGACCCTATACGCAGGCTATATAGCATAATAAAATACAGTAAAAAAACAAACACCCCGTTAGCCATAATTGCTCTAGACTTGTTCAAAGCATTTGACAGTGTTAATTTACAGTTCTTACTGGAGAGCACATCTGTGTACAACTTTGCCCCAAATTTCTCTCACATTCTCAATGCCATATATAACAAAACAACAGCAAATATACGATTCAATTCTTATGATTCACGCCCTTTTCAACTAAATGCAGGAACCAAACAGGGCTGCCCCCTATCCCCTCTGTTATTCAATTTAGTTATAGAATTTCTAGCAGACAGACTCAGACATAATGACGCTATACAAGGTATACAAATTCAAGATCAACCATACTTACTCAGCATGTATGCTGATGATTTGATATTAACAATACAAAACCCAATAGAGGCATTGCAACCATTACGTCAAGAACTGCAAGATTTCCAAGCAGCGTCTAGCTTAAAAGTAAATTACGACAAATCTGACTTCATGAGTTATAATATAGGGGCAAACAATCAACTTGACATTTCTAAAAATCTACAAATTCCTATAGTTCACAAAGCCTTTAGATACCTAGGAGTTCAAGTTGCAAAAAACCCAAACAAAACCTTCACACTAAACTATTCCAAATTATGGGAAAATATCAAGAAAGACCTCAAAAGATGGAAAAGATTGAACTTAACCACAATGAACAAATTAGCCACCATCAAAATGATAGTCATACCTAAATTCACATACTTATTTTATGTTCTACCCATAGAAGTACCTATGAGATGGCTTAAATCATGGCAAGACACCCTAGAAAAATTTATATTTAATGGTAAAAAACAACGTATGGCAAGAAATCTCAGATACAGACCCACTATTGATGGAGGGGGGGGGGAAATTCCATCACTAAAATTATACTATGAAGCTTACCAACTGAGACATCTATTATCATTCATGGCAGATAATAAAAATAAACATTGGGTCAAAATAGAAATTTTTTTGTTAGCACAAGATAATCCACACACAATACCCTTTGTCAAAAAACGAATAACACAAGGTATACAAAATCAACACTCCAACATGGAAATAATATTAAAGATATGGAAACGAAGAAAGGAGACACTGATGCCAGGAATTTCACCATTAATACCACTCTATGCACACCCAAATTTTCCAATTAAAGACATACAGATATCTAGAGAATCACTGAAAAATAATAACCTATTGATATTACGAGACTTACGGTATATAATAACTCACAACCACTACCAAGAGACACATGGAGAAACACATTACGAAATACGGCAATTACTTGGTTACAATGGTACCAAATAAGCTCATTCATTAGACTAGAGAATGTGAAAAAACAAGGCACCAGAGATCTGACACAATTTGAAAAGATATTATTAACTTTTACAGATCAGGAAAAAAGATTAATGTCAGATTTATATGCACTTCTGATAAAAACAGACATGGGAAATAGCCTTCCTCTTAAAAGAAAATGGGAAAGAGAATGGGGAATGCAAATAGAAGATGAAGAATGGGAAAATATATGGGATGAATTCCCATTTAAAGCGATTTCAACAAAATTCAAAGAACTCTCACTGAAAATAATACAGAAATGGCACTGGACTCCTCACAAAATCTTTCATATTAATAAAAACTACTCTCCCCTATGCAGGAGAGCCTGTGGAGAAATCGGATCACACAAACATATGTGGTGGTCCTGCAAGCAAGTATCCCGCTTCTGGACAATAGTTTTCAAAGAAATATCTAAAATTGTAGGGACAGAGATAAATAAAACTCCAGAATTAGCAATATTAAACATTTTTCAAAGAGATAATAAAAATTTATTATACAAGAACCTAATAAGATTTCTATTGCAAGCTGCTAAATTACTAATAGCAAGAAGATGGAAAGATGCCAAAGGGCTAACCATCAATCACTGGTATAATGTGGTATGGGAAAATGCATTAATTGAAAAACTAACTCAAAAATTGAGAATTGCAGGGGGGGAAAAGAAAACAAACTCTTTTGAAGCAGAATGGTGGCCTTTTATCCAATTTTCATACAGAACATCTACAACAAAAATACCTCAAGCCTTCCAGTACATTTGGATGCAATAAACTTACAAATATCCACCTATCACAAAACTGACTACTTTATGGCCGAAAAAGACTCCGGAAAAGGTGCCCAGCCAGATTTGTTCCTTTGAATTTTGGTTCGGGGGGGGGGGATTTACTTTGTTCTGATCTAATACAATTTCTGTAATGGATTAGATGTTTTGTTGGTTGTTCGGTTGTTTTGTATATGTTAAAATTCAAATAAACAAATTAAAAAACAAAAAATAAATAGCACACTTAAAGTCTGGCCATTACATAATGGTCTTGCTCTTTTAAGTGGACTGAGCTGAGAACTACATAGATCAGATTTTTTTCTTTATGTTGCACTTTGTGCAATACTAAATGTTTATAAGATCTTAATCATCAGTAAGGAAGCAAAAGGTGAAAACCAGCAAAGTGAAGCACAGTGAAATATTTAACTCGGGAGATCCGGGTTCTAGTCCCCGCTCAGCCATGAAACTCACTGGGTGACTTTGGGCCAGTCACTGACTCTCAGTCTAACCTACCTCACAGGGTGGTTGTGAGGATAAAATGGAGAGGAGGAGGAGGATTATGTAAGCTGCCTTGGGTTCCTTGCAGGAAAAAAGGCGGGGTATAAATATAATAAATAAATAAATAAATAAACAGTGCAATCTTACTTGGGAGTAAGTCTTATTGAACTCAAGTGGAACTTCTGAGCAAACTTGTATAGGATCGCGCATTCACGCTGCATGTCAATAATCCTATGAATAGTTACTAGGGAATAGAACCATAGAAAAGTAGAGTTGGAAGGGGCCTACAAGGCCATCAAGTCCAACCCCCTGCTGAATGCAGGAATCCAGGTCAAAGCATCCCTGACAGATGGCTGTCCAGCTGCACCTTGAATGCCTCCAGAGTGGGAGAGCCCACTACCTCCCTAGGTAGTTGGTTCCATTGTCTTATTGCTCTGACAGTCAGGAATTTTTTCCTGATGTTTAGGTGGAATCTGGGTTCCTGTAACCCATTATTGAGCCCATTATTCTGTGTCCTGCAAACTGGGATGATCGAGAAGAGATCCTTGCCCTCCTCTTTGTGACAACCCTTTAAGTACTGGAAGAGTGCTATCATATCTCCCCTCAGTCTCCTCTTCTGAAGACTAAACATGCCCAGTTCTTTCAGTCTCTCCTCATAGGGCCTTGTTTCCAGTCCCTTTATCATCCTTGTTGCCCTCCTCTGAACCCTCTCCAGTTTGTCTACATCCTTCTTAAAGTGTGGTACCTAGAACTGGACGCAGTACTCAAGATGAGGCCTAACCAGTGCCGAGTAAACGGGAATGATCACTTCATGCGATTTGGAAGCTATATTTCTATTAATGCAGCCCAAAATAGCATTTGCCTTCTTTGCAGCCACATCACATTGCTTGCTCATATTCAGTTTGTGATCTACCACTGTTTGTTGCCCATACTCTGGGCATTAGTATAGAGACATCGAAGACTATGTACTTTATAGTCTGACTTTTTTCTTACATTTTGTAGTAGACTATCATTGGGCACCACTGGAGCTGTTCTCTCCGTTGTGGCACAGAGGCCTTCTTCCATTGTTACCCCCGAGTTTATGTCTCCCTCCCCTGTTGGATTCAGTTTAAAGCCCTCCTGATTAAGTTCCTCATGCTGTGGCCAAACACATACTTCCCAGTCCTTGTGAGGTGCAACCCATCCTTTGCCAGCAGTCCATCTTCCAGGAAGTGTAGCCCGTGGTCCCAGAATCCAAATCTCTCGCGTCGGCACCACCTTCGTAGCCAGTCATTCACTCGGAGTATTTTTCTTTCCCTTTCTATTCCTCTTCCAAGTACTAGAAGGATGGATGAGAAAACTATCTGTGCCCCAAAGTTCTTGAGTTCCCTTCCCAACTCTTCAAAGTCTGCCGTGATTTCTTTGTAACTTGGCTTGGCAGTATCATTTGTACCCACGTGGATGAGAAGAAAGGGGTATGTGTCGGTGGGCTGTATGAGTCTCGGCAGCTGCTCTGTCACATCCTTAATCCGTGCCCCAGGGAGACAGCACACCTGGCGAGTCCATGGGTCTTTGCGAGTCGCGAAATACTTTGGCTTCGATCCCCCGCAGGAAGGAGTCTCCCACTACTAGTACTCTTCTCTTTCTCTTGTGGTGGGCCTTGGTTTGATTGCCTCCACTTGATTGACCTTCAGCCTCTTGCTCGCTGTCACGTTGGGTGCCCGGTAATTCATCCTCTGCAGGCTGTCCTCTGCTCTTGTCCTCAAGTACCTGGAAGTGGTTCCATAGCTCCACTGCTTCCACAGGCGCAGAATGTCTTCTAGTTCTTCTGCTCCTAACAGTCACCCTTTTCCAGGGTGTTCCCCCTACGTTATTTTCCCTTGCCTCAGCAGTTGCCGACTCTGCCATCCTGCCGTTGCCCTTCTGGCTCCTGTACTGTGCTTTGCTGCTGTAGATCCACCGTTCTGTCTAAGAACTCTTCACTTTCTCTTATACTCCTGAGGGTTGACACTTGCTGCTCCAGTCCTCTGACCTTTTCTTCCAACAGCGTGACCAGCTTGCACTTGTTGCACGTGTAGGCCATGTTGATCTCCGGCAGGAAAACAAACATTGCACACACATTGCAGGTCACCACCACTGCAGATTCCTTTCCTTCCATAGCTCTCTGTTCCCTTGAACTGATTAAAAATAGCCAACTCCAGTGTGGCTTTTCTGAACCCCCATGGGCGAGTTTTAATAATTGAATCTAGGGGGGGGGGATGCATCTGAGAAATAGACTCTAGTGCCCCTCTTTTACTTTGAATTAGCTCAGTGCTTCTCAATTATTTTCTGTCATGCCCCCCCTAGGAAGAAGAAAACATTTCGCGCCCCCGCGCGACTGTAAATAGTATCATTTGTCTATAAAATTGTTATAAGTACACCTCTGCATAACACTGTATCCTTATTAACGTATAAGAGAATAAAAAAAGAAAGAAATGTGGATCAATTTACAACAAAGAATAGCTTTATTAACTGTAGCAGAAAAGATTTAAAGGAGCACAGGATTTAAAGGAACACAATATTAAAAAAAACTTTTAACTGAGGTCAAACGAGCCCCCATTTACGGAGCCTCGCGCCCCCCTGGGGGCCCCGCCCCACTATTTGAGAAGCACTGAATTAGCTTAACTCTGATTAAATGAAATCCTGCAGTTAGAAAGGAGGTATGAAAAGACCTGTTGGACTGTCTGTCTCCCTTCCTAATAGAAGCACCATCCATCAAGTAATCTGCACACCCTACACCCAGGCGGAGAGTAGGTGCACCACAGAAAAAGAGGCTATGGACCTTGAAAAATTATGCAGTTTTCCACCTTCACAATAACTATTGTAAGGAATGTAGTGACTTAATCCAATCACAGTATTCCTCTTTTCAATACTTAACAGCATTACTTAGACATCTGCAGCTTTCCCACACTTCCCCCCCCATGATGTTGTAAATCATGGTTGTACATTCCTATTTAAGCAAGGGGGTGGTACCAGCCTATTTATGGTAAAAGAGGTGATCAGACCACTCCGTGAAGAAAACTGAGCTGGATCCAGAATATGAAAACAACTTTATAGGCCTGTGCAAGGTGCTCAAGTTAGTGGTCACTGATCAGCTCCTTGGGTGAAACCGGTTTTTCTGGATCCATTTCAGTCTGGCTTGAGGCCTGGTTTGGAATCAAAACTGCTTTCATCTCCCTGTGGGATGACCTATGCTAAGAGTGGAGCAGGAGAATTGCAACCCTGTTGATTTTCTTGGACCTTTCAGCAGCTTTTAATATCATGGTGTTCTTCAGGATAGGGTGAATTGTAATAGAGCAGTGTATTACAGTGGTTCCACTCCTAATTGGATGGCCTATTCTAGAAGGTGGTGCCTGGGGGATTATTACTCTCACCCACATGGCATTTATGCTGTGGGATTCCTCAGAGCTCTGTTTTATCCCCCATGCTTTTCAACATCTACATGAAACTGCTAGGAGAGCTTATCCGTGATGTGGGTTGAGGTGTCACCAATATGCAGATGACACCCAGCTCTGCTTCTCTTTCTCATCTAATACTGGTGATGTTTTGAATCAGTGTTTGGCCAGGGTAATGGTTTGGATGAGGGCCAAGAAACAATCGAAACAAGACAGAGATACTGTTTGTGGGTGGCTTATCTGCCCTGCTGAGTGGTATTTACCCTGCTCTGGAGCAGGTTTCCCCTAAAGTAAAGATGGGGAACTTTTTTTCAGTCTGAGGGCTACATTGGTTCTGGGCAAGCACTTTAGGGGCCACATGTCAGCAGTTGGTGGGGCCATAGCCCAAAGTGGGTAAGGTAGCATGCTAGCATGCTGCTGCTAGCATGCACCTCCTCCAATGTGCTTGCCCAGAAAGGCTCAGATGTGTCATTTGGAGGTGCTTTGGGATTCATAATTTGTCACTAGAGGCAGACGTGGCTGAGGATGGTGGGAGTTGTAGTCCAACATATCTGGAGGGTGCTAGGTTGGGGAAGTCTTCTTTAGTTATTAGTACAAGATGAGTATCCAGAATAAGTAGACAAACTATGGTGAGTTGAAATAACGTCTGCCATTTTCCTCCATCAGTGTGATACTGTAGCCCAAGACACTGTCCAGTTCTATTATGGTTTCTGATAATACCTTGAAGAAGAGAGCAAAACAACTTCTGTAACACACGATTACTAATGCTGGGAAAATAAAGAGATGCCAGGCATACAAAAAAGAAAAAGAAAAAGAACTTACCTGGCTAGGAACTGGTTCAGGGAGGAGAAAAGGAGATTTCTTTTGTCAAAGAAGCTCAGCATATCTGACATTAAATTTTAAAAAGCAATTAAAATGCAATCATAAACCAGATTGACAGCATGGTCCTCCTCTCTCATTTTATCACATAATACTAAATAGTCACCCCACTCATCACAATGCAAACCTTCTCATTAGTCACATCTTAACCTCACAGCAAGAGAGTTAAACATGGCAGTTTTAAAAAATAAATAAGTAGGTTTCACTCAATGGTGTCTGTAAAAAGCAGGGCCAGAAATCGTAATTGTTTTAATCAGCAGATTAATCAACTAAAGCAGTGTAGCCCAATCCTATGCATGTTTACTTAGAAGTAACTTCCACTGTTCAATGGGGCTTGCTTCTAAGTAAGAGTAAATAGGATTTCAGCCTTATCAGGACCTAAGCAGAGTTAGGTACTCCTGAGTCCATTAATTTCAATGTACTTAGCTGTGCCTGACTCTATGTAGCAGCCTTCCCCAACCTGTGTTGGAATAGAACTCCCAATATCCCTCAGCCAGCATTCAGTTCTAAATGTCATGACTCCTATTTGAGTTTAATTATTATTGTGTGATAATACAATATCAGAATAGCCTCGGATTTAGTTTGAATCAATGGTGTGGAACTTTAACCTTAATTAATAATAGAATAACGACAAATAACCTTTGTTTAATGTGCATTTTCAAGAGACCTGAATTTTCATTTGGCTCTTTGGCAATTTCATGTCTGCTTTCAGTCTTTTCATTAAAAGAATCTAACCTTCCTTTACAGCATGCACACTGTTGATGCTCTTTTCCCAAGTGGCTTGCCTATATTTGATAGAATGGTGGTATTCAGATGTAACACTAAACCATGGTTTACTATTATGAGAATAATCCTAGCCTCCCTCCCTCCCCCAGGCTTGCACACTCCCCCATCCCCTTTCCCCCTTCAGTGTGGCCACAAAGAAGAGTTTGGAAGCTTCCTCTTCCACTTTAGATTAACCACAGTTTAGCGTGTCGTCCAAACTCTAAACTGTGGTTAATCTTAATTAAGGTAAGTCAAAACAAGCCAGCTTCGTAAACTATGGTTTGAAGTTATCTTGCTTCCCTAACCATAGCTAAGATTAACCATAGTGAAAGCTTCCAAACTCCTCCTTGTGGCTATACCAGATGACGAGGGCAGAGATGGGAGACTAGGTTTGTTCTTACAATGATACATTATGGTTTACCGTTCTGTCTGAACAAGTCTAATGCCTTTTGTGACTGAATAGGCTGGTTCACTCAATTAAAACAGCATACCATGGGTGAGCCAAGGCATGTGCCAGTGCTGGCTGGCATTTTCCATATTCAACCCCTGATTGGGGGTTATCGGGTTGTCCGAACCTGGCCACTGTGGGTTATGTGAGGGTTAAACAACTCTCACATAACCCTACAGCAGATCATGAGTTATGTTAGGGTTGTTTAACACTCATGTAACCTATGCTGGCTGGTTTTGGACAATATGACAACCCCCAGTTGGAAGCTGAATATGCAGAATGCCGGCCAGCACATACTGCAGCTCACTATGGCTTAAACAAACCACAATGGGCTGTGTTGACTGTGTGAACCAAATCAGTGTCTGCTAACCCTTTGAACTACCATTGATTGCTTACCCTATGAAGTGCTCTGGAGGGTTGGAGGCCCCACTGGAACAGTGTGGGGAGGTGACCCTAAGAGGTGCAGGAGGAAGGGGAATCAGTAGAAATTGTCTCCACCCCTGGAAGTGTCCAGTTAGTGGAGCAGGAGCCTCTGCAGGATCCCACTCACTTCTGCAAATGGAAGAAACCCTTATGTTCTCAGAACAGCAGCTAAAGATCCAACCTTTATCCACATTGGAAGTTTAGCATTAGAAATTCAACAAAAATCCAGCCACCATTATCAAATCCATTCTTTTTTTTTTCTACTCTCACCAAACGGAGCAACAAAACCTGGTATATTCTGACTTTTAGAAGTATAGGCAGTCCCCGGGTTACGAATGTCCTGACTTACGGACAACTCATACTTAAGAATGGACCGCCATATATTTGTTTGTTTGTTTGTTTGTTTGTTGTATTTATGAATCGCCCATCTGGCCGGCAAACTGGCCACTCTGGGCGATGTACACCATGATAAAATATAAAATACATTTGAAACAGTATAAAATTTTAAAATCTTAACCCACCCCATATGTAAAAATCTGAGTTAAATACAATGGTTTGTACTTACGAACGCATGCACTATACCAGTGATGGCGAACCTTTTTGAGCCCGAGTGCCCAAACTGCAACACAAAACCAACTTATTTATTTCAAAGTGCCAACACTGCAATTAAACCTGAATACCGAGGTTTTAGTTTTAGAAAAACAACTCATACAGTTGTCCGAACTAATTAACATCTTTTGTCTTTAAAGAAAAACACAATAACAGAGCTAATGATACAAACAGTTTTTTGTTGGGAAAAAAATCAACTCAAAAAATTATTATAGTACTACATTGTACACATAGCCTGAAGGGAATTTATACAAACTTTTTAAACAATTAGGCACATGTATTTTTGGATAAGGGATTCTCAACTTGTAATATGATTATATGCCAGACTGAAATTGTATGGGGCAAGCTTTACTCCAGGACCAGGTCCTTTCCCTGCTTCTACAGGTGTCGGATTAGTAAAAGTAAAAATCAACCTGTACTAGGATGAGCAAGATAAACAAGAAAACTAAACGTGCTTAACACATTTTAAACACTTTATGTCTTGGACTGCAAACACTGCATTAGGTAAAAGTTTGCATTGGGCATGCTTTTGCACAATTAATGTGATTTTTGCTACTGCATGCATGCTGATAATTTGTCAAACCTTGGCTCATACTCCGTTAGTTTGAGAGCAACACATGCAGCACTCAGGTAAACTGTTAGGGCTTTACATCCAAGCCATACTCTGTGCATCATTCTTCAAAATCTTTTAAATGTGATAACAATGTAGAAAGGAATTCTGTAACAGGAATTCTAGAATAAAATCATTCTGTTCCACACTGTGAGAAAGAACAAGATCATTAGTGTTTTGCAGAAGGGGACGGTATTTTCGCGATCTGGTGACCAATGGCTCGAGTGCCCACAGAGAGGTCCCTGCGTGCCAGCTGTGACACCCGTGCCATAGGTTCGCCATCACTGCACTATACTTTGCAACACTTTGAAAACATTGCGGGCTTCTGTTCTGACTTACAGTACGTACACATTTGACTTAAAGACAGACTTACGAACGGATCTCGTTCGTAACCCGGGGACTGCCTGTATTCATCTGAAAAGTGTGCAATATTTCTAGCTGTATTCTCATAATAATATGTCCTTGGAGGAAAAAAGTAAGTAAACAGTTATTTCTGCAATAGTTATAGTTACATAGCCTACTTGGCAAGTAAGTTTGGCATTGCATTAAAAAAATATTAAAGGAATGATTCATAGATCATAGAGTTGGAAGGGGCATACAAGGCCATCGAGTCAAACCCTCTGCTCAATGCAGGAAACTAGAGGAAGGGTCTCCCATCCAAGTAATAACTAGGCTTGACCCTGCTTAGCTTTCCACGCTCAGACAAGCTGGTTTCTGTCTTTTTTCTTCTTGTGATTTAAAATACCAGTGATCACATTTTGTTCAGCTTTTCTGCCTCAAATGGAATGTCACTAGCCTAGCTGATGGAGATTTGCAAATAATTCCCATTGAAACTTTTTGTTCGGCTAAGTTATGTGTGGAAGTCTAATGGGAATAAGATACACATCAATATAACATTGTAGAAAGGCTATGCATAGCTCAGCATTAAGCAGAATTAAAATAATAATTGCACTTAGCTTTCAATGGACCCATTAAAAGGCTCAATGAAAGGCTGATTCATACATTCAGTGTGTAGGCTCTACATGTGGTGGGTGAAGGACGTGCTTGCTTGGGCACTGTGATTAGAATATTATGTTGTGTAGTTTTTATGTTTGTATCTATAGGTGCGATCTATCTGCCACAACAAAAGTGGGTGGATGTATCACATAAGCAGGTCATAATGACATTTTTTTAATTACAGGGCCACATGTGATACATTCCTATAGAGCCTACACAGTCTATCCATAGGCCTTTTGTGCTGTGTAGACCAGAGGTAAGCAAAAGGTAGATCTTGATCTATTGGCAGGTCTCTGGGTGATTTGCAATAGATCAGAGAGGATTTCTGACTCAACTCTTTTAATAGCAGCAACAAAATTAGAACACCCTCTGCCCCCCCCCCCCCCCATTATGCTGCTGAAATGAAGAAATCTTGGGGGTAACAGGAGTGGATTTTTATGTGGAAGGCCTGTTTGCTCTGTTCGGTTCTGGTACTCAAAACAAATTCCTGGACTCAAAATTCTTTAGTTGTAAGTGTATGTCCTTTGCACCTGGCTCTGGTTGGTGGATCTCAAGATTCTAGCAAAAAACCAAAGTGGGTCGTGCAGGCCTGAGGTCTGGCCACACCTGGTGTCGACAACTATCTGGCTCTTTAGCTATTGTGATTTTCAAGCAATAAATTTCCATGGGAACTAAATGGCACAATTACATTTCTACAAAAAACACAAATAGTTATATGCTGGCAAAGTTATTATCTTGTGACATTCACCTTTATATTACCCTTAGAAAGTACTTAATGCAATGCATATTAATTGCATTGCATTATTAATTGCATATTCATATGCAATTGCATATTAATTGCATATTACTCCCCCATGCCTCCCAGGAGTAACATCACAGCAAGGGGGAGACCAACCTGGCCCCATACATCAGCGGGAGAGGGAGCAGCTGCAGGGAGCTTACGTCACCCCTCCCTGTCGGAAGGAACACGCAGCTCCAACTGACAGTTCCTTGGGGCGGCAGACTCTGGCCTCATCCATCGGCCAGAGAATCAAGGGCCACTGGGAGGCTGCACCCCATGCCTCCCAGGAGTAACATCATGGCAAGGGGGAGACCAGCCTGGCCCCATACATCGTCCAAAGAAGCAACAGCTGCAGGGAGCTTGTTTTGCCCATCCCTGCCCACCCCCAAAAAAAGAAGAAAAAAGAAAGAAAACCTATAAGAACCTTTTAAACTAAGAACTGGTGCCTGAGTTTTGCATTCTTCCTCCTCCCTCCCAATCCTTTTTCCTTTTGTATCATGTCTGTTAGATTGTGAGCCTGAGGGCAGGGACTGTCTTATTATTAATCTTTGTAAGCCACTCTGAGAGCCTTTTCTGGCTGCAGAGTGGGGTATAAATGCAATAAATAAATACATAAAATAAATAATTTACAGATGTTGCTGCCACAGGGTGTGGTAATGGCCACTGAAATGGCTGCAAAAGGGGAGTAGGCAAATTCATGGATGCTGGGTTGATCAGTGGATATTAGCTGCAATGGTTTTTTAATGAAACCTCCAGGTTCAAAGGCCCTATTCTGGGGAAACCCTTTGTGCCAGCAAACGCTATTGGCATTGTGCTAGAGGTCACTTACGCTGGTGCAATATAATTTGCATTAGTGATAGTGTTCAATAGAATACTGCCCTAAATCTTTAATATATTAGCATTTCAAGAAGCAATAGGAAAATATTTCCCTCCCTTTTAAACAATATTTTAGTTGAAATTAGTAGTATATAAAAAGCAGTTCTAGATAAGAAAATTATAAGTTGTATAATAATGCTTTTATACCAATTTACATAATTATATCAATAATGTTTTAATATTGGTTAAATATTGTCTTGTACTTTCCAACACAGCACAAATAAAACCCATTTTGTCAAAAATGGGTTGTCACTTTGCCTTCTCCAGTATGCATGACGCTGGTGAACTTTATCATAGAAGTATTATCCCAATCCGTTATAGCTGGGGTAGATCCTTTTTTTCCTTACTTACATGTGATTGCTCATGTCTTAATTGACTGGTTTCTTCAAGTAGCCAAAGACAGCTTTTCAAACATTTTATGCACAAACAATGAATCCACCTAGTGGGGGCAGCATTGCAGCAGCAGGTTCTGCTCCTGACATAAGCACATTCATTATACACTGTCTGAAAAGATCCTGATGTGTACAACTGAACACAAAGACACTTCTCTGATAATACTTCACTGGTAATCTTGCTTTTCCAGCTATGCAAACCACAGTTTGATCCTAGTTTGCAAAACTGATTTGGGCAGCTTGTTCAAACCAGAGTTTGGTTATAATGGGGAACTATGGTTTGATCAAACCAGGAAGTTATTTTTTAAGCCAGGGGTCAGAAACCATAATAATTCTGGGGGCCAAATTGCCCCCCTGTCTCCCATAGGCTGGATAATGTCAGAGGGCAGTGCCCCCCTGTGATGTCAGGGGTTAGCCCCTCCTCCTGATGTCAGGTTCTTGGCTGAAGTGCCAACTAGTCAGATTCTCGGTTGAAGTGCCAACTGGCCAAGTGCACTTCACTCATCTCTCACCTCCTCGCAGGGAAAGCGAGGGCTGAGCTGAGCTGGGTAGTGCTTCCAGAGCACTCCTGAAAGTGCTGGTTGAATGCACCAGCAGCTTCATTCATAGGAACATAGGAAGCTGCCTTATACTGAGTCAGACCATTGGTCCATCTAGCCCATCTTCCCCCACTGGGGATGACATGGAGCAGGGGAAACACTTGCGTGCCACACCCCATCAGATCAGAGTTAATAAGGGAATTCCTCTCTCCACCTCCTCTCCAAGCCTCTGACAGACTCCAAGCCAAGGGGTGGAGGTTGGGGAGGAGAGTGGGAGGGGCACACAGAAGCCCAAGTCTCTGCATGCTGGAGGTTCCCCAACTCTCCTTTAAGCACATGAGATGAATAGGGGGGGAGGGGAGGGGTTATTCTGACCCTCAATTGGAATGCAGTCTAAAGCACCATGTAGTGTACAACCTGCCCTTGCACATGCTGTAACTGTTGAGGTTTAATTTAAGATTTATGAACGGTATTATAGAACAAGTATACTTTTGTAGCATCTGTACTCGAAAGAACAGGAACCCTTTAAATCAGTGGAGAACATGCAGTGGCAGAGTACAACATCCAACTGCTAGAGATTGCTAGGGGCTCCGGCAGAGCTCCATGATGAGAGAACAGGGATATCTTGTAAGTGCACGAGAGCCCTGTGTTCATCTGCAAAGTGTTGCAGAGTATGCATATATGCCCTAGAAATTCCCATAAAAATTACTGTGTTATCAAACTAAACACTCTTAATGCTGAATTGCTGCTATCACTCATCCTTTCCCACTCCAGAAGTATAGGAAATTGTTTTAGACTGAGAACACTTCTGTCTCTTGAACAAAGGCAGAATTCAGGGGGTTGGGACTTTGGCCTGTATCAAGCTGCTCAGTGGAGCGTTAGGGGAGGAAGCTCATTAAAATTTAAATGAGCTCAGTCATAGCTTCGAGCTGTTTGCCCTTTGTTCCTGGAAAGAAATATTAGTCCAAAAATGAATAACCCTGCAATGACGGAAGCTCTGCCAGACCAAACTTCCTGGAAGTTAAAACTGCTCCAAGCTTGGTAATCAAGCCAAGCGAGGTGTTATGAATATGTACTCAGAACAAGGCCTCAACATTGCTTAGGAAGTAAGGAATAATTTTTGTCACAGATAAGGAGAGATAAAGCATAACCAGCAATGAAACATAAACTGTGCTGTGCAAGATCAGCAGCCCAGCCACTATGCATGTCTGTCTTCTTTGTTCAGTGAGATATTAGCCCTGTTCAGGCATTCACATGAACCAGTGGAGGCTCCTTCATAGGGTCAAAATGGGACGTACCCCACCCCCCACATGACAGAAGAAAAGGGGGGGGATTATTTAAAGATGTAATTGCATTAAATTAATCAGTTAAATATTCCTGTGTGACCTAGGGTAAGTCACTGATTCATTAATCCTGGTTTTGTTGTTGTTGTTGTCCACGCCCGCTGCTTCTCTCTCATGTCTGAGTCTCTTGTTTCAAGTTGGCTTTTCCTTCAGGCGTCTCTGATCTATCAGGGTGAGGGGGTGGGGCCTGCAGACTCACATGACAAGCCTCCCCGGCTCCAGTCTTCTCAGTACAGGAAAGGCCAAATTACTAGTTTCAGTTTTGGGGCCCTCTTCTCAGGGAATTAGCAAAGCTTTCAGCTGAGGCTGCCAGCAGTTATAAGGCAATTTTCAGCCAGTCACATAAATCCAGTGAGCCTTGAGTAGGCCAGCCCCTGGGGTACCTTTTGGATCCCATTTCCCTCCAATTGGCTAACTTTTCTCTGTTAGGGCAGGATCATATAGGAACCAATTGCCACATTAGGAAGAAACAACACACTTCAAAGAGCAGATCCGTCTAGCAGGCCCTGTTGGTGTAAAAAGATAAGCCTGGGCTAGTAGGCTTTTTTATGTTCACATTTGTACCCCATTCTCCTCTTTCCCCCACTTCAAGGAGTTTTGTTCAAGTTTGTGTCCCTTCCCTCCAAGGAGCTCCAAGTGGCAGACATGCCATTCCCTCAACCCCCTTTTATCCTCTCAAAAACCTTGTTAAGGTGTGAGATAGTGAGTGGCCTAAGATCACCCAGGGATCTAACTACATGGCTATTAGCATTCTGAAGTGTTCAATATGAATTCTTAAAAAAAAAAAAAAGCATGTTTGCTCTTAAAGGTATAAATTTGCAGTTCTGCTAGGGTTGTCACCAGCCCAGGATTAGCCTGGAGTCTCCAGGAATCAATACAGTATTAGTAATCTCCAGGACATTGTTGAAAGCAGTCCTGGAGATTTCAGCAGTTTGGTACTGTGTAAAATATTTGGGGCTAGAGGGAAGGAAATCTCCAGGCATAACTTCACTCAGAGCTGGCAACCTTATGCACTGGGGTCCTGGGAGGGTTCATACTCTGTATTGTCTTTGTATTGTTGCCTCACGCAGCACCCAATATGAAGCTTGTTTACTGTGCTGTGCTGATATTGAAAGGCTTTCAGCATGCGCAGAGTGCACAGTAGAAATGCACCGTATTTTTCCGTGTATAAGACGCCCCCATGTATAAGATGCCCCCCACTTTTCTAACCCAAAATTCAGAAATCAATATTTTAAACATAAAACAGAACACATTTTTATTTAGTAATTAGGCAACATTTACAGACCAGTACTATGATATTATGCATCACTATTACTTTCGAACACATATCATTTTGCTGGCTCAGCCACTCCTCCCCATCTCCCCTTTCTCCGCCAGCTCAGCCAGCCAGAGAACTGCCGCCCACCCTGCAGGGCTCCGGGCGGCTCGTGCCCCGCCACCGGCTCAGCCGCTCCTCTTCCCCTTCCTCTGCCAGCTCATACCGTACTTCCGTGTATAAGACGACCCTCAATTTTTCAACTACCAATTTAAGGAAAAAGTATCGTCTTATACACGGAAAAATACGGTATGTGATATTTGGTTTGTAGGAGAGACTTCATCTTTAAGAAATATGAAAATTGGTATTCAATTTGGAGAATAAAAATAGTATTTATATAATTATAAATTAGTATTATATCATACTAATTCATAATTATACTAATATAAGTATTATATAAAATTATAAATTAGGATTATATCATACTAGTTCATAATTATACTAATATAAGTATTATATAATTATAAATTAGGATTATATCTTACTAATTCATAATTGCATCATACTAATGTAAGTATTATATAATTATAAATTAGTATTATATCTTACTAATTCATAATTGCATCATACTAATATAAGTATTATATAATTATAAACTAGTATTTATTATTTATTTATATAATAACTACTTTATAAGTACTTCACTGGTATAATTTCATTCACCATGATAAATGTAGTTTAACGTAGGTTACTTGGGGAAATGGATTAAAGTGATATCAGGTTGGCTACATATTAAGTTCATGAAGACACTGTAGCTTTGAATCTTTTATTTATGGGTACATCCCTCCTTCATCTTTTTTGGGATTTAACATCCCTAAAGGTATGTTATAGCCTGGCCTCAGCGTGCCTAACTTTATTTACAAAAATGTAAATCAACAAGGGATAAAAGTACTAGATCTAGTGTAATAATGAGGCAAGAAGTGTGTCTTTGCTAGAAGAGTGGCAGATTAGTGATTTTGAAAAATATATTACAGGGGGAAGTGCCAGTGAAGGGTTTTTGTTTATCCCAATATTTCTCAAACTGTGGGTAGGGACCCACCAGTGGGTTTCAGCTGACATTCAGGTGGGTCTCACTGCTACAGACTGCCCAGTGCCTCTTTGCTTGACTGCCCTGTGCCATGGCCACACCATGCACACTGCATAGGCAGGTGTAGCAGTGGGAGTTGGTTAGAGAACAAAATTAATATTTTAATAATAATATAAAATAGGAATAAAGAGGAACAGGATAAGCGAGGGAAGCTGTTATAGGAGCAAGTCAGTGTAAAAGCAGCAGGAGGGAGGGATGTAAGAAACTAGCAGTTGGGGACAAGTTAAGTGTGAAAGGGGAATGGGAGAAGAAATAGCAGGAGACTTTGAGAGGCATGTGTGGGGAGAAAAACAATATAAAATAAAGTTTTCTCTACTTAGAGCAGCGATCCCTAAATGTTTTGGGTTGGTGGGCACATTTGGAATTTTGACAGTGTAATGGGCACTCTCATAAAATGGCTGTCATGGAGGTTTGCCCACCAGTTTGAAACCTCACCAGCCACTACTTACCTGAACTCATGAGAGCTAAAAGTGTGTAGAGGGACGTGACTGTGCATGCTGGCCCTGCCTCCAATGTTCTCCTGGAACACATTTTCCAATGTGTGCCAGGCCCTGCTCCCTCAGTTCCCAACTTCTCCCGCGTTGACCAGGAGAAGAAGAATTCTATCCACATTCACTTGAACACAAGTAGACTTTTAAGCGCAGTCAATTCACGTGAAACACGTGTAGACTTTTAAGTGCAATTAAGACCCTGATAAAGCAGGGTCCTCAATTGTGTGGACAGATCTAGTTGTGTTGAAGTGAACGTGTAGAACTCCTCTTCAATCTTTGCGGATCAATGTGGCAGTCAGGAACTGAGGAGGTGGGCCCCAGCATGTACAAGAGCATGCATGGCCCCATCCCTCACAGTTGTAGCCCTACAAGTTCAGGTGAATGCCTGAACAAGATTTACTCCAAAATAAGTGTGCATAAGGTTTCTGCCTCCGGTTTTCTGTCCTTGTTTGTCCTCTCTTTGTTGATTGAATGAATGAATATTTATTACGGTCATTGACCAGATCCAACAATAACATTAAAAACAGGGAAACAATCAATCAATAAAACATGAATTACTACTATACATCATCCAGCATACATAACACAGCAAAGTTTTATATCAAAATTATAACAGTGAAGCAAGGCCAGAGTCAGAAGTTAAAAAGGTGTGGCATGTTATGGCAGTCGCACAAAATTTAGCCACACTATTAGTGATATGAGGGACCGGTTAAGAATAGTTGATTGGGTGGTGGATTTACCGGTATATGTTAGCCAGCTCCTCCTCCTCTCACTCCCTTGGAAAATTCCTTTGGAACTCTTTGTTCATTTCCTAGAGTGAAAGCAAGATTCCATTAGTTTGAATTAGATCTGCTAATTGTTTTCAAAGCAATTCCTCTATTCATAATAGTTATTTAAAATGTGATTAGAACTTTGGAAGGCCTGCTCTTTTGAGTCTCTTCCAGGCAGTAATTACCAGGAACTATGACTGCTCATGCTACACTGGAAGAGGTCCCCCCCCCCATTGGTTTCATTTTGTCTAATATTATTCACAGATTTTTATATCATCCCCCACCACGCCCACCTGGTTTTTTTTTGCCAAGGATACATGTGCAGCCACTTGTTTTTGGCACAGTTAGGCTATTCCTTGATAAAATGTGAGGGATCATCCATAAAGTATATCCCCAATGTGATGGGATGAGATAAAAGTGGAGTTTAGTGCTGGTTAAAATGGGGGTAAGTATGATATTTTATGTATGAACCTAGTTTTGTACACTAAATAGACAAAATATACAAATCAATCCAAGAACAGAAATATGTCACTGTTTTATTTAAGGTCTTTGAGGTGAGAACCATGGTATACTGGATAGAGTGCTGGATTTGGACCAGGGAGATCTGGATTCAAATCCCCACTCAGCCATGAAGCCCAGTGGATTACTATGTGGGCCATTAATTACTTCTTAACCCACCTCACAAGTTTGTTGCAAGAACAAAATGGGAGAATCCCAGTGTATGTCATTACCACATTTAGTGCCTTGAAGACAGGGCAGGTAACACATGTAAATAATAGCAGTATTGGGCATTATGTCTGAATAATAAATGTATTGATCATATGAACAGTATGTATATTGGCATTAAAAGAACCAGTGCCATGCTTCAATGACACATGCTATTTACTGGAATATTCCTTCTGGCTCCAAAGGTCTTTGTACTATGCCTATATTATACCATAGCATTTAGATATGTAAGTTCTCCTGTTCCAAAGTCTGACTGCCTTCTCTTTTATCGCTAGTTTGATGCTGACAGAGATGAGGAAGAAGTATTTCATGACATAAGCATGGCAGTTGACAACAAAATTTTTCCGCTTAAAGAACCCATGGCAGGTGAGAGTTGATGATTATTTCAATACTAAGTTCAGCGTTGCTTGGATAAAATTACATGTTTTCAACCACTATAAATGTTGATGTTTAGGCCAAAGTGTTCCTAACAAAGTAAAATAAAATTAATTGCATGTGTTTCCATGCCTAATACACTATTATTTAACATTTACTTCACATACCGAACGTTAGACACAGGACAGGGCTATTTCAGATATTCCCAAATTGCTATACAGACATTTCTTATTATAAGTGGAACAAAGCACGTAACGTAACAGCCTTACATATATCCAAATTGGTGCGTGAACCACAGCAATTTACATGTGTGGATGATGAGTACTGCGTCCAGTTCTGGGCACCTCACTTTAAGAAGGACATAGACAAACTGGAGAGGGTTCAGAGGAGGGCAACAAGGATGATAAAGGGACTGGAAACAAGGCCCTATGAGGAGAGACTGAAAGAACTGGGCATGTTTAGCCTTCAGAAGAGGAGACTGAGGGGAGATATGATCGCACTCTTCCAGTATTTGAAGGGATGTCACACAGAGGAGGGCAAAGATCTCTTCTCGTTCATCCCAGTTTGCAGGACACGGAATAATGGGCTCAAGTTACAGGAACCTAGATTCCACCTAAACATCAGGAAAAATTTCCTGACTGTCAGAGCAATAAGACAATGGAATCAACTACCTAGGGAGGTTGTGGGCTCTCCCACTCTGGAGGCATTCAAGGTGCAGCTGGACAGACATCTGTCAGAGATGCTTTGACCTAGATTCCTGCATTGAGCAGGGGGTTGGACTCGATGGCCTTGTAGGCCCCTTCCAACTCTACTTTTCTATGATTCTATGATTCTATCGCCGTGCATAACAATGTACAAGCAAGAATTACAGTAAGCAATTTCTTTTGTGGTTGTTAATTTTGTGGCTGTGAATTCTGTGTTGGATTTGGTAATGTGCAAAGCAGCCAACAGTCTCTCTTCTTGAAAGCACGCCCTCTCCCATATTAAAAAAAAATGGTAATGTTAGAGTACCATAATGTTAAAATTTGAAGATGTATACTGTGGTTGGTGTGCAATAATGTTAACCTGGGAAATGCAAAAATTGTTTAAGCAAGTCTTATGGAAATTGGTCAAACTATGATTTCAACCCCTACTGCCTTATCTGTGCTGTTCTTTATATCAAACAGGAGTAACAGACCAAAGAGATATCTTATGATTCTTTTTTTTTCATATTAGGATGAGTAAAATTTACAAAAGCCGAATGAAAGGATTAAGAGCCAAATGGCCTTTTGTTTACATCAAAGGCTTTCTGGTCCTCCACACTTTCGTAAAGCAATATTTTAATTCAGCCCTTTTCAGTTATCTCCACTGTCAATGTAATTTCTTCTTGCAGTATCTCTAATAAAGTTAGGGCGGATTGCACCCTTAGATTTCCAACGTAATGTGGATATAGCACATAAGACTTTGACCTATTCCTTTAAGAGTTTTTGCAACAACTGGTAGAAAAAGAAAGAAATTAAGAAAGAATAACTATTTCTAGTCTTCATAGACAATAATATATTATTATTATTATTATTATTATTATTATTATTATTATTATTATTATTATTATTCATTGTTGCTTCCTACCATGTAACAAGGCTGTTGCTAAGGGCAACAAGTTATCATGAGATTCTTCAGTTTAGGGATTCAGTAAATTTCTGTATGAGAAACACCTGAGGATAAAAATGAAAGTTTTATTATTCTGAAGCCAGTGCTTAAATTGTTTTCATAGCAAGAAACTGTCTTTCTCCTTTCTCTCTTCTTGATTTCAAACAACTTTTCCAGCCTACTGTGTGAAATAGTATAAGACTTACAAACTGTTTCTCTGCATCTCATTGGATTATATTTCATAAATAAAAAGGATATATAAACAAGCAGTATCCCTCTCAGAGATTATTCATGATATTCTTTCAAATACTCAAAGGACGAATAAAGGCCTAATTGAAAACATTCCTTAGGTATAACCATTGGAGCCCGAGTATAGGCTGCAAGCAAAAATGGTACTGTGCTATGAGGGAATAATCAAACTCTTTGCTGCAAGGAGAAATGCATGTAATGTCAACCAAGTTGTGTGTCCCAAGACTTGTTTTCCAAGATGAACATGGAGAGATGAAGCACTTGCAGGGGAAGATAAACTTGAAGGAAGGATGCTTAATTTCTACTGTGACTGCTATTTTCCCCCTGCAACCTCTCCCTGAGGCTGGCGGTTCTCCCCTCCCCAGTAGGCTTCTGATTTTGGAGCCCAGGAGAAAGAGGGAGAGAAGATTCAAAAGAACCTGGGGAATATTTGCAAGAGGATATTGATGAGCAGGAAAAAGCTTGCTGCAGTGTAGAGGGTGTGGAATTACATATTGCAAATCCAGAAGTTGTCACCACTGCTTTTAAAGGGAAGCAAAGTCTGGAGCTGAAGCAGCACAATATCAGCCTGTTTGGTACCAACCACTGCTACAGAGAAAAGAACTCGCTGCTGAGAATAAGCTTAGTAAACTATTGTTTATAAAAGTATCTTTTAGAAAACAAGTTTATTTACAAAATTACCTTCACAAACTCAGACCCACGCCAGCAATACAGCTTATCAGTACGGTACAAAGTAGCAAGCAAAAACCTCAAGGACAACGTGATTTCAGGGCTCTCAGCTAGTTAGTTTAGCTCAGGTCCCGGCAGAGGCCCGGTCAACCGCACGCTGGTAGCTGGGTTCCCGGCGGAGGCCCGGTCTACCCAAGCGGCTAGCTGGGTTCCCGGCGGGGCCCGGTCTACCCAAGCGGCTAGCTGGGTTCCCGGCGGAGGCCCGGTCTACCTAAGCGGCTAGCTGGGTTCCCGGCGGAGGCCCGGTCTACCCAAGCGGCTAGCTGGGTTCCCGGCGGGGCCCGGTCTACCCAAGCGGCTAGCTGGGTTCCCGGCGGAGGCCCGGTCTAACCAAGCGGCTAGCTGGGTTCCCGGCGGAGGCCCGGTCTAACCAAGCGGCTTGTGAGTGATTTCAGCTTGGTTTCCCGGGGGTCCGGTCAACCCAAGCGGCCAGTGATTTCAGCTTGGTTTCCCGGGGTTGCTGATCCTTCGTTCCCTTACCCCAGGCATGGGCAAGATTGCTGATCAGGTCCAGAGAAAAGTTCCCTTGTGCAGGGTGTTTTATACCTTGGTGTTTCAGGTAGCCCCTCCCTCTGTGATCAGGTGGGTTGACACCCTCCCTGAGGTGCGGCCTTTTGGGTCAGGTGGGGTGACGCCTTCCCCCCGTGGGATGGGGTCCCTTTGAAGCCACTTGCTTAATGGTCCCATCCTATGGTGTTGAGTGGCCATTTCTTAGGGGTGCCGAAGCGTCTGCCCTGGAGAGGTATTCAAGTCTTATGTAGATGGGGCTGATATGCAAGAGCATTGACAAACCTGGTGATGCTTCCTGCCTTCCCCCCTGGGGTGATTCTATGTAGATGTTGTTTGTCCCCTTTGGCATCTGTGGAGACTGGTTGTCTCCCCCCCCCCCCCCCGGTCTCCTTCCCCCCTCCTTGGTGAGTGTGTGTGTGTCAGGCAGGGGGCTTAGGTTGGCTTTCTCCACAGATACCTTAAAGAAGAACAAATCGCTCTTTGGTCAGAAAAAAGTCGATGAAAACTAGAGATCTGGTTTGTTGAATGTCATAGATAGATGATTAGGAATTTAAGGGTACAGCAATACAGCTTTGATTTGACTTCTCAAGTCTCAGTATGTTTGATCCCCACAGTAAATCCAGATGGGTACTTCACACCATGCTGGACATGGCTGATGAAAGACCACTACAGAATTTATGCAACCTATGGCAGCACAGTGTACTCTTCCTGCTGAAAAGTGTAACCTATAATTTATAAAAATGCACAGTATAATCCCTGGATGGATCCAGGATCTGCCTTCTCCTGCAAGAGGAAAGGCTCTGCTCAGAGAAGATCCCTCTGCCTGATTTAGGGGGATCCTCCCTCCTCCCCCCCCCCCCCCCCAAAACCACAACTCATGCCATTCAGCAGGGTTTCCTGACTTTCTCTATAGCATTTTCAGAGGGCTGGAGGCCCTGCCGTGGGAAGGAGAGGGTGGGGAAGTCCACTTCTGTCAGTGCAGTTGATCCAGTGTAAATCTGGATCCAATCAATATCTTTGTTACTAGACATTTTGATAAGATTGCAGTTGGGAAGCTTGTTTATAAACCATATTTTGGTGAGCTTTGCAGTGAACTGTTGTGTCATGACTGTCCTTGCACAATGAAGTAAAGAGAAAGTGGCTATAGTTACTTTTACCCTCCTTGGGTGTTCAGAGTTCTTGATATTTCTTGTTATAAGAAATATCAAACCTATGCATGTTTACTCAGAAGTTAACACCACTGTGCTCAGTGGGGTTTTCTCCCTAGTAAATGTGTTTAGGATTGCAGCCCTAAGAGTGCAAACCTACGTGTTTACTCAGAAATAATCTACACTGAGTTCAATAGGGTTTACTCTCAGGTAAGTTAGTATAAGATTGCAGTCTTACAGTTTTAGGGAACAAAAATTGCCATTAGGATTCATAACTAAAAGTGCAATCCTATACGTTTCTACTCAAAAGTAAGACCCCTTGAGTTCAATGGGGCTTACTCCCAGGTAAGTGAGTATAGGATTATAGCCTAAAGAGTTGTTTTGAACACAGGTGGGCTCCTGTTAAGATCAGAATGTCTGTCACATAAGAATACCCACAACTATTCACACTCTTTCCAATAATTGTGGAAGCACTGTATTTCCCTGCTCCTCTTTCCTACAAGATTCTCCAACTTTTAGAATTAAATAGTTGCAAATTTAGAGATGAGTGTTAAGCTGCAAACATGAATAGGATTGTGTTGTTAATCTTTTAAAGCATCTCTCTGGGAAATACACAGGCAAATATTCCTTGACTGAAATGTTTCCCTTGCACAATAATTTGTATATACAACATCCATTTTCATATCCCATCAAACAAAGTGAAACATTTCAGTCTTATTTCAAACATTCTCTTTCTCTTTCTTATTTTAGGTCCATGTGAACTTGACCTTAATCTCATTGAGGACCCTGGAGACATTGCTGATAATGAGTTTGACTTTGAAGACCAGGTAATGGTTTAAAGTAAACACAGTAAAGAGTTTCTCATTCATGCTGTCTATTAGGTCAATTGCTTCCCCCCCCCCCCCATTTTTCTCCTAGACTCTTTATAAGCCAAACTATAGACTTATGTGCTGTGCCTGTGATATAGAGGATTACATTAGTTATGTGGCCACTTTATATTAAGGGCTTTTGCTGGTCAGTATCTGCCACTATAGACAAATCTTTTTAACCAAACTTCTCAATCCAAGGGTGATTCCAGGTATGATGTTCATACGATCTTCTTTCCTTTTCCGTTACAGGTATGTCTCAACTCCAGCCAAATTTCACCTCTTGTGTTACACAAGTTGTTCTGGTAGTTGGAAGAAATAATATTCTGTCAATTTTTATAGGACTATGAATTTTCAGAATACAAGTCCACATTAAGGTTGCCACACAGCAATCACAAAAAATTAGTGAAGCCTTGTATATCTGGTACTTATTCTGAGTAGACCTGCGTAGGATTGCACTGTAAATCATGCTTCTATCAATCTCATCATTCCCTCTCTTTCTCAGCTTCAAGGGGTGAGTGCCATTACTTACCGTATGTAGCCAAAACAGTACACTTGCACACAAACGAGAGGTATCAATGGGCTAACTGTTGGAGGCAGAACAGAAAGTGGGCAGTAGGGAGAGAATGGAATGGAGTACCCTGGAAAAGGGTATGACTGCCTGGCTGGAACCCTGAACAGAAACACTCCATATGGCAATATTTTATTGCAGATCCCACTTGTTCCCTCTGTTTCCCAACTTCACATTAACAGTTCTATGTAGCCAAAATAGCATCACCCATGCACAAGGATGTTGTCAAGCATCCATTCATATGCACACGTTAACTTCCATGTATACATGTGTAATGACAAACTCAGGTCTGAGGGGATGTTTAACATGAGGTGTGCACTGTCAAGGTTCCACCTGTACCAGGACACCTTGATCAGCTCCTTAAAGATATCTGCCTCTTTAACAGCCTCTCCTGTATCAGGATGCCAATTCTCTGCCTTTTACCTTCTCTTTCCAGTAACATGGGGTTAGGCTTTAGGCGTGATGCAAAAGACACTCCAACAACTGAATGGTAACAACAACGGTTTACTTCAGTAAATTTTGGTATAGTAGATTCACAATAACTTAAGGTAATTACACAAATAGAGCTGTATACTTTCAAAAAGCAGGTATAATAGAAATAAAAGAAATAACGCAGTTCTCTCTAACCTAGCTACTCTTTCACCTGTAACCTTAATAGAGATTCCTTCCCAGTCTAGCCCTGGCTGTTCTGCATTCTCCAGTGATATTCAGACTCTGCTTCTCTGTCTGTCTCTGCTTCTTGGTGCCTGCAGCTCCTCTCCTCCACAGCTTCTCTCTTCCACCAATTTCGCTCTCTCCACTGCTGCTTCTGCCTCCCCTTTATATACACTCTCACCAGGACTAGAAGGCTACAATCAGGTGACTTCAAACTGGGGAAACAAAACTTAACTCTATTAGGGGGGAAAGGAGACTTCTCTCAATGAAAAGGAAACTTTAACTCCATGAGGGAAAAATGAAACTCACGAATACCCCCCTCCCATTAGGAGATGTTTGGGCCTACAGGCTTCAAACTAACTCAAGCCCGTGTAGGCCTCAATCCTTCACATGCAGACACAGCAAATATGCACTATGTTGTTACAAATGGGGAATAGCTATGACTAAAATGGGGAAATTAGCTCAAATACTTGTTAAAGACCAAAAGCATGGACTTTATTTTTTTTACAAATTTTGTTTTCAAATACACACACACACACACACACATTAATTAGAGAAGAGAAAATGGCTGGAAATGTGGGGTATGGAAATGTGGAAATGTGGAAATGTGGGGTAAGCGTCGGAGTAGAGTGGAGAATTGTGGTAGGAAAGAGTCACAAAGAACAATACTAAAACCAGTCAGACCTTGGGTTATTCTCAGACTGAGACACACAAATATGAGAGCCAAGGAGAAAGAATGAGTAATGACTGTCTGAACTCCAAAGCAGTTCTAAGGTTTGAAATGAAGTGTACAAAAAGCTCGAAGGCTAAGAGACTGGACTCAGGAATGTGGGTCATAACTATAGGAACAATAATTTAAGAAAGCTTTGGGAGACTCCTTGTCTCTTGAATAATTTTTATCTAGCTAACTATACAGAATAGTGTAGTACAATATTAACAAGAAAAGGTGTCATCAAAGGTAGCTCAAATAGAGGGTGACCTTGCTGAGAGGTAGAAATGCTTCAGAATTGAACTACATTTCCCAAGGCTCTGGATTGGCCAGTTCAAAGCTACCCTTGTGGGTTAATCGACATGGTGGTAGCTTATCGATCAAGCAGGCATTTGGATGCAGACAATTCCCTGTAATCTAATCAAGGAAGAAGCATGTATATTCTAAGAGTCCTGTGCCACTGTGGCAGTTCAGGACTTTAATGGTGTTCCTAGCTGTGTCGTCCAGAACAAAAATGGATTCTTGAAGGTCAGGATAATACCAATAAAATACTTTACACAATCCTGAAGTGTCAGAGAGCAGCATGTCTGAAGCTCCTTTGTAACGAATAGGAGGGATCAGCAGGCTCAGGGAGACCAAAATGTTTGCAGAAGTACAATAGAACTTTAGGGGGGGGGACTTAAAGGGGCAACCCCCACCCAACAGCCAAATAAGGACTGAGCATGCTCTGTGGCTACAGAGTGCTGATTTACTGTTTCAGGGAGGGGAAATGGAATAGAGTATCTTGGAAAAGGGTCTGGCTGCCTGGCAGGAACTCTGAACAGGAGGACTCTACACTGTAGCATTGTATTGCAGGTCCCAGTGGTTCCCATCTAATTGTGGATTGTCCCCTCTCCTCTCCCTCAAATAAAGATCAGCTAGGTTAGTTAAATGTGAAGTAGTAGCACTCAAACAAACTTAATCCAGAATGAACAATTTTGGTACCATATTTACCTTGGGCTCCAATAACACTGAGTAAACAGCTGTGACTAGATATTAAGCATATGTATAATAACATCTTCTCTAAATCATCCAAATATTACATGAACATACTTCCTAAGAAATATTTTTTTTCAGCCACTGTGTTTTCCTTTTTTGTATGCTAGTGTTTCTTACCATCACTAGGAATCACATTCCCTGTATTTAAACCAATAGTGCTGTTGAATGTCCTGAGTGAAGAGGTTTCTTGCCAGTTTGTATCAGAGTGGTCTCTGTTTTTCTCATAGTAAGAATGTTTGTGGTAATAATGTTAACATCCCCTTTAGGAGCAATGGCCATAATCTTATAACCATGTATTCTGGGGATGTCCAATAAAGGCAAATGGAAGCACTCCCAATAGACTATTGCAGCTGATGTAAATTAAATCCAAGTTAAGTATGCTATTAAATTTCTCCTTGTAAATTTCCCCTGCTTTCATCCTTCATTCTTACATTTAGACCCCTACATATTCTCCTTCCTGGCAGCTGCTTTTGCTGTTTTCTCCTTAAATTGCCAGCTGCTCCCACTGACAACTTTAAGACTTTTTCAAACTTTATCTGTGTCCTGTTCTGCCAGAAAGGCTCTCTTCCCCAACACCCCAACCCTCTTTTGCCAGCTCAGATCTTTAGCATTGAGGACCTTTGGCCTCCTCAACTGCAAATCCTTTAAAATTATTTTGTTTGGGCCTCTTCCTGAAAGGGATTTAGGAATGGTAATTTCCAATAAGGAGACAAGTTCATATAAAGTTAAGTCATTTCCTTTCCAGTTTGCTAGCTAAAAGAAGATTTATTATGCTGACGCAACATGGATGGTCATAGATTCCATAGATCATAGAGTTGGAAGGAGCCTACAAGGCTATCGAGTCCAACCCCCTGTTCAATGCAAGAAACTAGAAGAGGGGTCTCCCATCCAAGTAATAACCAGGCTTGACCCTGCTTAGCTTTCCACGCTCAGACAAGCTGAGCCAGCGTAAGCTACAGGCCTGTATATATTGATCCCTTATTTTTGTTGTACACAATTAAAAGTAGTGTACACACATTTCTTTTGTTCTAGTCTTACCTTTGGCCAAACAAGTTTTGCAGGGGTTTGAAAACAATACAAAAACCTGCAAGACTTTTTTTATCAGAAGAAAAAGTGGGGTGACTGCCCATACCAGGAGAAGCAGTAATCTCTCTTTCAAACTGTCTTCAGCCATGTGGGAGATCTGGTGCCAGCTGAATGTAGTGAAGAATGGGATGTTCAGGGACACCTATGGCTCCCCAAGGGATTGCTGAATGCATTCAGTGGGAGAGTGGAAAGGTGGAGTAAAAACTGATGATGTTAGCTGGGAAGGAAAATAGGAAGCTGAAACCTGCATGGAATTTTTCTAGTTGTTCAACAATGAGTTCACATTAAACTGAAACATGTTGCCAAAGCTTCAGACTATAATTTTAGTTTCAAACATTGTAAGGTCAATAATCAGTGGGTGAGAACATGAAATTACTAGAGCTGTGCCCGATTATTGGTGTTGGGACTTGAAAAAGATACTATGAGAGGATATATTGTGGAGTAATATCCTTCCTATCTCACGTTAGTGAGATCAGCAGAGTAGAGTCCCTTTCCAGTTTAAAAGAAGCTTAGATTTGGCTAGTGTTAGCCAGTTAGCGTTTGGTAATCCAGGATGCTTTAAGGCAGACTGGATTTCCCTGGTTTTGCCCCCTTTTCTCTCCCTCAGAACAATAATCAGAGACACAGTCTTGTAAAAGTTAAAAGTAACATTTACTCACTCAGATTATGCAGTTTCATTCAGGCAGGCTTAAAAGACATTTCTTGCAGTTGGTTACAAGTTCATTTGGAAATACTTGGGGTCTGAACTTGTGGAGTTCAGACCAGCAACTCTGGCTACATGCTGCTACAAGGACCACGTGGAGACAACAACCTGGTGGTGCCAAGCTCACTAGAGTCTGAACAAAAAGAGAAAGAAGCTGGGAGCAACGCCCACTTCCTGTTCAGGCTGTTAATAATTCACTGAGTACCTTCTAGGAAAACCACCCTAGAAGGTATCAGTGATCTTAACCATTTCACCCAATTACCTGGTGAAACATTAGCCATAGGTTTTGACTGCAATTTTAATTATCCAACAATTGGCTTCACAGAATAAAGATCTTTATTAAAAGGGGGGAAATCTTTTTAAAGCCTTTGAGCCTAGCTTTTTGGTCAGTTGCTTTATTGGCAGACAGCTTTATTGGCAGTCAGTGTTGCACTTTACCTTTCTTTAGGAAACTTCTGTTAGTCAGTGGTGAGGGTGTAAATATATTTGGGGCACATCTCTTAGCAGTGGGTGTATATTTCTGAAGCTTAAAAAGTCTATCGCTATCCTTTAGGGAATTCTTAGAATCTGTTTACATTGTTCTGTGAAGGAATATAGAGTTACGGTGCACTCCATTTGTATGGTATAGCTTTAGTATATGCAGCTGCTTATGCAACATAAATAGGAGTGATCATTTCCATAGCTGATGACAGCAAGAAACGCTACATGTTTGAGCTGCCCCTTAAAATGCTCCTCATGAGCTCTCTCCATGGCTCCCTGTTCAAAAAGTGCAGTGAAAGCCCTTAACAAGAAGCAAGAATGCACTTGCATATAAGGGAGAAAATAACTTCACACCAATGCACATATTGTGCACATCTTTTATATAAGAGATGTGTGGTATAAATGCATCATATTATTCCTTGGCAATGCATTTTAGCTGCTGCAAAATTAATGTTCCAACAAGGGATATAATCCCACAAAGCATACATTCCTTGATCTGCTCAAACTGCATAAAAACCAAGTTGATATAATAAGCTTCTGAAGATGCAGCTCAGAATGATAAATTATACTGGAAGGAGCTTTTTCCATGAGATGTTTTGTTTTACAAAATGCAGCTCAGAAGCTGCAATCTGGCTCAGAAGAATCATGTTGGGTAGGGGCACAGAAGGATGGGCTTTTTAAATAACCTTTTCTCCTTTGTTGGTTTCACTCCTCCCTCACTTGCTTTCTCCCCCATGTGGGAAAATGTATAGGGACCAATATATTTTCACCAGTACGGTAAAAAAACCCACAAATCTGCTGGATGTGATTTTCAGAAGAAAACATCTGGGCTGGGGGGGGAGGGTTAAGAAAATCCATTTCCCACCCTGACATATGTCTTCTGAGGAAGAACGCAGCCTCTTATTGCAAAATAATAAAAAAAATTGCCATGTTTTGTTCAGCCCTCAACTAATAATGGCCTGGTTTTGGAAGTTTTAAAATATGTGGACAAATGCCTCTTTCACACATAGTGATGACTTGGTAAGTGCATTCTTGTCTCTTACAAAGGGCTTTAACTTCTTGAAAAGGGTGTTATGGAGAGAGCTCATGAAGAGTATTTTAAGGGGCAAAGCAATCATATAATAATTGCAGTCACTATGGTCATGTAAATCCAAGAGGGACTTATGTTTCTGTCCCTGCCCCCTCCAAAGTAGGAAGTCATGAGGCTTTGACCCATTTTGTCAGTTACAAATGCTTATCTTTTACTAGATTAAAATGAACCGGAAATATGCAGCTGGTTACATTTGACTGTCCTGCCTGGATAGAGCAGCAAATTGCCAGGTTGGCAGTAATGCAAACTCACTGTCTACTAGGAGCATAGGCTTGACAAAGTACAGTAATACCTTGGATTGCAAGTAACTTGGTTTGAGAGCGTTTTGCAAGACAAGCATATTTTTAAATATTTATTTATTTATTTTTTAACTTGATATACAAGCGACGTCTTGCAATACAAGTACTGTAGTACGGCTTAAATTAAAAATCTCTGTACAAATTTTTTTGGGGGGGGATTTCGTTTTGATATACCGGTAAGAGTGTTTTGGATTACAAGCACGTTTCTGGAACGAATTATGCTCTCAATCCAAGGCATGACTGTAGAAGCATCTATTGCTGTTTTTAAAAGTTAATTACGGTAACAACTTCTCAAAGCTAGCTCCAATTGCTAAGAGGGCAACTGATTCAGAGAAGAAACTGGCAGATTTCTGATGCTTCTGTTGCATTATATGTACATCGATGATGATGATGATGATGATGATGATGATGATGATGATTTTATTTATATACCGCCCAACAGCGGAATGCCTACATACATGCAAAATGTTTTACTTGCATTTTTCCCAAGCAAAGAAAAATAACACTCCCTTACCCAAAAGTGTTTGCTGGCTGATTTAAAGCATGAGACCATGAAACTGGACACTGCAATTTAAACAGGGAGAGGAGAGACTGGACCAACCATTATATGTTAGAATACCACCTGCCTACAGTCTACTTGTGTTGGAAAAAATCCTCAATTTTATATCCTGCACAATGAAAACTAAAGTAAACTCAAATTTCTTTCGAGAATACAAGTTAATAAAAGTAGTTCATCTTAAAAAGTTTGCTTTTGGTGCATGAGAATATTGTGGCTGTGGCAGAAACTTAATGCTTCACTGACTTTTTTCATTATACATGCAGTCTTCAAACTGTGAATTGTCCCAAGCACTTCTCTGCTGAGAATATCAAGTGAAGAGGAGAAGATGTGCATCTAGATATCAGTGTGTCATATGTAACTGAAAGTAGATAAAGTGCTTGTAAGAGAGATGGGGCCAAGAGGGTTATGTTTCCAAGCAACCGCATGCAACTAAGGAGTTGAAAGCTAGCAGATATTTTGCACAATTCTTTGACAGCTAACTGAAGCCAGAGATATTCGTAAGTGATGTGATGTTTTCAAAAGATCAGTGAATTGACTGAATTCCAGAAATATTTAGTCAAGCAGTTATGCTTAAACTGCAGTGTAGACCATTATTTTTGGGGTACTGACAGTTTACCACATTTTCTTATGTAATGGCTGCCATCTTGGCAACCCTTTCAACTTAAAGACATCAAAATTAAAATGCCTTTATAGAAGGCCAGATCATACAATCACTGCAGCCCACCGCGGCTTATGAAAAATTGGGGCACAAAAATGTGGAGGTGATGAACCAGTGGCAGCCCCTTCAATGTGCCACGTTGGCACTTTGAAGGGGCTGTCACTAGCTGTCAAACTGGAGATTGTGAAAAGCGATCTCCAGGAAAAAAATGGGGGGAAAGCCATGGCACGCGGAAAAGGGCTCATGGTTGCAGTGGGGGGCACCAACCCAGTGCTGGTTGTGCTGCTTGGGCATTGGTGGGGTGGCTAGCACTGGTGGTGGCCCAGGCTATCTTATTTATTTATTTATTTATTTATTTATTACATTTATACCCCACCTTTTTTCCTACAAGGAACTCAAGGCGGCTTACATAATCCTCCTCCTCCTCTCCATTTTATCCTCACAACAACCCTGTGAGGTAGGTTAGGCTGAGAGTCAGTGACTGGTCCAAAGTCACCCAGTGAGTTTCATGGCCGAGCGGGGACTAGAACCCGGATCTCCCGAGTCCCAGTCCAACACTCTCACCGCTACGCCACACTGGCTCTGGCAGTTAATGCTGCCATGAGAAGGACTTGCTGCTTGGGCTCTTCCCACATGGTTCTCTCACTTCTCCATGCTTCCAGAGGGGTGTGGGAACAAACAGCCATGCCACTAAGACTGCCATGCCACTGAGGTACATGTAAGAACCCAGTTTTAGATAACATCATTTAGCTATAACACCATAAATTCAGAAACATTTTCCCAGTGACTGCATCTCAGATCCACACAATGGCTTCTAACAGAAAAGCTTTATTTATTAGGTCAGATGCCAGCCTAGCAAACCGGCCTAGAATTACAAAAGAATTGAGTTGCAGAGTCTATCACAAAAGAAACAAGCTTAGTTAGAATACCAGCCATTAAGGAAGATTGCCCTATTGTTGAGAAGTTGATTCCGAACTGGAAACCTCTCCTCCTTTCCAGACTCAAATTACCCACAACCACACCCTTAAGGTGGTTCCTTATTCTTAAGCGCCTGACATTCCTCAGCTTGTCCATCCTCCTTAGCTGACATGGGGGGGGGGGGGAGTTAGTGATGCTTGATTTGCCCTCCTCAGGATCAGAGAGCTCAAACTGCTTTCCTATGGAATTTGACACTGATTGATCCTCCCTGACTGTTGAGCTTATCTCTTAAGTCTGCTGGCCTTGGGGACCCAGCTCCCCTCCATCTCCTCCCCCTCCCCATCTTCCTCAGAATCTGTTCCCAGATTCTCCTCATAGGAAGAGTGGGCCCAATCCCTACATCAAGAGCAGCAAGGGTTTTTTGCTGGTATTGCGGAGGATCTTGCTAACCGCTTCCCACAAGCCATGATGGGGTCCGTCACCTGGGTTTGGATGACACAACAACCCATCGTTGGTTCAACAACCCCAACAACAAGCCATGGGTTGTTGGGGTGGGTTGTTGCCCACAAACAAGCCACCCTGTGGGAATCAGTCCAGGTTCGCATGACACCACAACCCACTGTGTCTTGTCACCCACGCTAGATTGTTGTGTCGTGCGAACCCAGTCAGTATACTTCAGGAATTGCTTCAAAGAAGGTAAAAACATTTTTCACCTCACTGAGCATTTTAATTACCCAATTTGAGCTCCTACTAGAATTGTATTCCAAATAATTCAATACAATTAATAGATGCATATGAACATCGGCAACTTTGTTAACCTAATCAACCTGCCCCAAATGTCTGACAAAACAAGGAAGTTTAACTAACCTCCTGAAAACCTGGATGGGACTGGGTTAGTTATGCCTCCTGCCACAAGGTTTGAGTCACTAGAGCGCTGGGTTGCCTACCCTGCCCTAAGGCTTAGTCTGCTGGCCTCCTGAGGATCCACAATGCTCCTGGAGCATGAAGTAAGGCACTGGAGACTGACTTTCAGAGGCCATGGTTCGAGACACCCTCTGTGTCTTACAGAGAGAGAGAGTGTGTGTGTCTGTCATAACTGATGTCTAAATTCCCTGGAAGATGGGAACCTGAGCAGTTGTGCAGTTATGGTGAGGCAGATGTACTAGATTCCATAAAAACATGAATTCCAGATGTTGAGAACCTGAGAGCCCTACAGCACATAAAAATGCTTCTGTGTGCTGATTGGAACTTATTTTTCAATGCTCCTAGGTGTGCATTGAAGGCCATTCCCAAAGTTCTCCCAAGATTTGAGAGCAGCTTCTCAGGCAGCATGGGGAATGCTTCCAGAAAGAAGATGCTCAGATGCTTTACTGTGTGCATGGAGTTCACTGTTCTGTCTTTTGGCTCATAGGAATCATATACAACTTCTAACCCCTGCCATGTGCTCTGTATTGTAGTTGCAATAATCATAGGAATCTGTAAGAGCGTACTTCTCTAGATTTCACCACTTAAGTGTTTATTTTGTCACAACTTAAGTATTTATAAAAGATATCCATTCAGGATGGAGACCAGATTATGACAAGAAAAGAGAAATCCTCAGGGACAGTCAGGATAAAATAACTTTATAAATATATCATAAAGCTTTTTTTAAACAGTCCCAGTTCTGGAACGTTAAAGATGGTTAACAGAAATCTTTTGAAGCCTATGAACAATCTGTTCATCTTAAGTTACCATGGGAACTGGTATATTAAAGACTAAAAAAAAAATCAGCTCTACGTGCAAAGAACTGTAGCTTGCCTTGGAGAAAATGCTGCCTTTAATATTATTCAGATACGAATACGATAGCTTTGTGGATTTGATGGTTTTTAGGGCGGGGGGTGCTTTTGATGTGTTTGAATGTTTGTTTTTGTTTTGCAACAGCGTGTGTGCTGCTGGTTGTTCTGTAATGTCATTAACCATTTGATGATTTAGTAGCAAATATATGCATTACTTAGAAGAAGATACATGCTTGAAGTTTAGAATGCAAGCCAAACTAGATGTTATACTAATTGCATATGTATAATTGAAGCTTATCTTTTTTTTACTCTACTGTAAGCACATGCAGCTCTGATTTGGATCAGGACCAACACGCTTCGGGAGGGGAGGGTTAAACCTTCCCCCTCACAATTTTTTCTCTGAAATACCCCCTGGTGGAGCAGGGGGAGGTGTTAAAAAAAGAAAAACATCTCGATTGACACTGATACTTTCTCCCCATTATTTATTTTAAACACCCCCACCACACACGCACATGCACACACACACACAGGTTTGGCTCTCAAAGAATACATACATGCAGAGATTTCTTTTGTAGGGGGGGTTCAGGTTGTGCCTTTACAGAGTTATTATTTACCATCACTTAGGGTGCAATCCTATGCATGTTTAGACAGAAAAAAAGCCTACAAGTCCCAGCATGCCCCAGGCAGCCATGCTTCTTGGGACAAGCTGGGAGTTGTAGGCCTTCCCCCCCCCTTTCTAAACATGCATAGGATTATGCCTTTAGTGTTCTTTCCCCATACCTCATTAATCCAGTAAGTATTGATATTTTGAACATGTGGATATACCTTTACCAGATCATATAGCTATTTCCCATATCAACATCTCCCCTGCAACAGGCTGTTGACTCTGGCAGGGGTATTACCCACATAATCCAGGCAATCCAACATGATAACATTCATATGTTACTGATGTGATATAGAAGCTGTGGAGGAGTAGCTTTGCCACACCGACCATACCACCAAGTTAACCTATGAATGGCCATTGTGGCATGGTTATTTTGGTAAAGTTGCTCCTCTATATGACCCAGAATCTCAATTAGGTCTAGAACAGGAGCCAGGTATATAGAAGGAGAAGGAGAACAGCAGGAGTCAAACAATGGTTGGGAAGGGAGCAAGATGGAGAAAGGATAGCAGAGAATAGGAAGTGAGCAGTGGACTATGTTGGTGTTTGACTCACAGTTAAACCATAGTGCAGGGTTTGCATGTAACGACAACCCATGATTCAACAACAACCCATCCTGAACTCATACTATGGGTTTTCGTTACGTGCAAACCAGGTAATTCTCTTGATATAGGGTACTCAGGTTGCCCAGTTCTCCAGGATTTCTCCCTTTTGAAAGGACAAATAAACAGTCAGATGGCAAAAGGAAACTTTATTGTTTAATTCAAAGCTATCTGGAGAATGAGAGATATCGGTTAGCTAGGCATTTGACACAGATTTTTATATCCTTCGAGTTGCATAATTTTTTGGCTTAGAAGAATAAAATCTCCTCTCCTAAAGCAATTTACAACAATTTCTAGAATTCCTAGACAAAATCAAGTCAATTTTCACTGACTTGAAGTCAAATGCAGGTGAACCTAAGGTTATATTGGCCCTCATTGTAACAAGTAAAATACAGCAAGCTCATATTGAATAGAGATCCATGGATAGCAATGGAGAAATTGGATCATAGGGGAGGGAAGAAAGAGCAGGTGACCACTGGAAAAGCTAAGTTCAGAGACAGGCCCATGTGTACATTATTCTTTTCTAACTTAATCATGAAGAGAAACATTGATTAGCCTAAATATGAAAAGTAGATGGGGGAGGTCTGGCTGTATTGACTGACCTCATCTATGTGATACCTACATTTGAAAAGTATGTACAAAAAAGCAAGTTAGATTTATTGACATTTATTTTCTAATCCTTAAAGCCTCTTTTCAAGCACATTCACACAAGGTTTCAGTAAATAAGCGTTACTGGAAAACAACACCCACTGTACAAACATTGCATTTATTTTGTGGGTTTATTTAAACTGCCTTGGTTTATGAGTCACAAGTCACTACCTACAACTGAGTGGTTGTATTTCATCTCACTGTAATGTGTGACTTGCTATCAACATTTGGTTACAATGTAAGTCAACTTCGATTTCATGCACCAGTTAACTAAATGAACAACTATAAAGTATTGATTAACTATAAAAATAGCTGGTTAATGGAAAAAAGAAAAATAGATTACTGTAGATTAAATTTTATTGTTATTGACCTACCAGTAGTTCTTCTGTGATCCTCATCACAACCTACAGATGTTCTGTATACTGTTGTAACTATTTTTACAAGGTTGGCTATATAGATATTGCTTCACACTTGATTTTTCCTTTCTCTCCCTCTTTCTCTGTGCTCTCCCTTCCCTCATATGTATGCTCTCCCTTCCCTCATAGTTTCTTCAATTGTAAGCCTGAGGACAAACCTGGGTATTGGGTTTTGTTTTTTTTAATGATCACCTCTTTCTCTTTGTAGGTGCTTTAAAGGATTACCTGGCAATAAGCCCCATTGAACTCAATGGGACTTAATTCTGAGTAGACAGGCATAGGATTGCACTGTTAGAAATAAATTATTATTTAATAGTGATTATTAATAGAAATAATAATTGAAATATTAGTAAATCAAGCCCAGTAGTAAATATAGCTACATCTGTTTTCCCACAGAATGAATGTTGCAGCTATCAGAAGAAAAAAATGCTCTAACTTTATGGTGCTTTCAATCTTTTCTTTTAGTTAAATTAAAGAATAATCATCCAGTTGAAAATCTTATTTTATAAGTCGTCAGAATGATGACTTATAAAATATGATGCTATAATGATCTTGCTTGCATGATATTTACAGAGCGATACCCTGCCATTTTCTTTTACAATGTTTAGGTTCAAAATTAGAATCACTAGTAGCACTAATGGGTTTTTATGATTTTCTTAAGAGGGAATACATCTGAGCTCACGATAACAGGAGGAAACACTTCACCCACTTGTAGCAAAATCTTGACAACCTTGTTCCACTGGAAGGCACTTTGGGGAGGAAGCCAGCTCCTTCCCCCTTGAAACATACATACACACACGCATACACACACGCACACACACACACACGCACACAGTGCTGTTCTACCTCTGTAGGGTTCCAGGGACATGCTTGCATGCTGCTATAGTGCAAGACTATATCAAAAAGCCCACTTACTGCCCACTCTATTACTGCCTTCTAAGAGTGTGAAAACTTAGTAATTAATTCCTGACATGATTTAGTTTACATTGAAAACTAACATGATTCTAGTCTTGAATTCTTTTCTAGAGGAGGAGGAGCCTGTGCAAGCTCCAGGAGTGGTAGGGATTTAAGCAGGAGTGGCACATGGTCAGAGCAATGAGAGTGGTGAATAATTTTGTCAGCAGAGGGCTGGATGGACATGAGTGCTTAAAGATGAGGCAGTAGAAGACCAGAGAGAAAGAGGGCCAAACTACATGCTATGTTAATCTACTTTAGTGTAACTGAGTATAGTCTTGATTAGGATTGGAACCAAGTTGCCCCAGGAAGAGAGGATTAATATTTTCCTCTAACCCGTCCCCGTCCCCCCCAAATTCCACACTCCAGGAGGTGGGGAGTTAAAAAAAAAGAAAACAGTCACCAGGTGCTGTAGGAGGGAGAGCTGGAAGACGAGGAAAGGCATGAAAGAAAGTTAAGTCAGAGTGGATGGATTCAATTTTAGGTTTAAGAGGGAGGCAAACTTTTGAGCAGAAGTGAGGAAGGGAAGGGGCAGAACAGCAGTACAGGAATTCATTGTAACAAAATAAACTTTAAAGGTAGAAAAGCAGTGGTCTATGGGGATGGCAGAAACTGGCAGAATTTGGAAAGAAGGTAGTCAACTCCACCACCATAACCTTCAGTGTAAAATAATTAGAACATTATTCTAATAAGTTTTCTGTAGTTGGATTTTCTAGATAGCTTCATTCATAATATGATATTTTTGAAAATAAAATTTAAAAAATCATTGTACATCTCATATTGTAAAAGTATTTTTTTTCCTGGCTTTCTATATCTGTTGGTTTATTTCAACCCTTTATATACCTTCATCCTATCAGGATTTGAGGGTAGTGTACAATTATGTTACAAAACAATAAAACAGGAAAAAAATATCTTAACAATAGCTTCCTTAACAATTAAAACATTTACAACAAGTTTTCTGTTACTCTGATAATCCCTCTTAAGCACTGTGCATTATAAGGGAAGTTGCTAATTTGGAATGCTTTCTGCTTATCTCACATTTTGCTTCCAAAGTCTTCTATGGGCACCATGTTCTTTGGATTAGTTTTCAGTTGTGTCCAGTGGCCATGGGGGTATCACTTTAGAGCACAGGCAGGAGGAAAGAGGGACACTTTGCTCATCTCATTTTTCCCTACTTGGATCAAACCTGGGAACTAGTACAGAAAATAGCAGCAATAGTTGCTAGTTCTCTCTTTACTAATAGGCTGTTACAGATAGAACCAGAAGCTTTTCTGGGATCTTTTCTTCCTTATGGAGCAACAAGCCCTCTTCTGTTTCAATATTATAGGTCTCAACCTACAAATAAAATTCCATGTTCTCATACCAAGCTCAGTTGTGTACTAATTTAAATATATGTTGTATCTGATAGAGAATTTCTGTTCTTATTTTAGGGCCTAGTGTTTCTGAGTGTTCAGGTATTTAGTTTTTCAAACGTATAGCCCAGTTTTCAGCCAAAGGCTCGCAATGTGATTAACAATTAAATTCATGATAAAGTACAGTACTCCCCAGCACTGCTTGAAGACTTTGTCCAATGTATTCTAAAGAGGCCAGGTATGGGAATTGTAGTTTGACAACAGGGCCAGTTGGTTTGTACTGTAAACAGCTGGGACCTGCAACAAAATATTGCACCATGGAGTACTCCTGTTTCAGTCAGCCAGCTATTACTTCTTCCACAATTCTCTATTCAATTCCCCCCCCCTTAGTTTTCCATTCTTTCTAACCCCTAAACCAGGGTTCTCCAACCTTGGGTCCCCATATGTTTTTGGCCTACAACTCCCAGCATGCCCCAGCCAGCTGCATTGGCTGGGCTGGGGCATGCTGGGAGTTGTAGGCCAAAAACATATGGGGACCCAAGGTTGGAGAACACTGCCCTAAACAGTCAATTCAGTGTTCCAGGGCCACTGAGCACACTCAGACCTGCTTTTGTGTACCCCGCTTAGGGTGCTTTCTTCCCTAAATATTGTTTGTACTTTCCTTGGCTCTGCTAATACCTCACTCTTGTATGTGGATAGTGCCATTTTGGCTACATAAGCAACAGCACCTCCGAGCATCTGAAATAGAGGGAATGATGAGTGAACAGTGGAGAGGCGTCTTCAGTAGAATTCTCTCTCACATCAAGCAATTTCCTAGGGCGGGGTTTCTGCGTTCTGCTTCCATGATTCCTAAACAAGCTTAATTCTCTAGGTGTTGTTCCAGGATCACAAGATTTCCATTGTTTTAGAAGGTCTCAGATATTTTTAAAAATATTGCTTTCAAATAAATTTTGTTGAATCCAATCCACAAAAACTAATTTGCTCCCTTATGTATTTTACCATTAAGTTGCCAAATATGTTATATTTGCAAGATTTTGTGAGTGGTTTTAAGATGCTGCTTTTCTGCGGTTCCATGCTATGCTTATCTTCAGTATCTTCTTATATTGATGTATTGCAATAATAATTTAACTTTCATAGACTGCATATTGTATTGCAATCAAGAAACCTCAGTTTAATTTTGCCATATGCTTCTGGAAACTTCTGTGGACTTTTTTTTTTTTCTAAATTAAATGTTTCTGTGTTGTTGTGATCAAGAGCAGAGCATCACAAAATACTAGGCGGTTAGTTTGTTCCTAAACCTCCAGAGGTAACCGTCAGTCTGTGAACTCCAGTTCCCCAGTTGATTTTGTTCAAAGAATGGTGTAACTTTCAGTTTCATAATGCATGTTTTGCTGTTCCTTACAGCATGGTTGACCTAGAAACAGCTTTTTCCACGCTTTTTCTGGGAGGCTTATCATTATGCATACTGGCTGCCTCAATACCAGTCAGTTGCACTTTAATAAGTATGCTGGAATTTCTAGCATGAGATATACAGCATACACACAGCATTTATGCTCTGAAGAAACATATATGCACAGTCGTCATTTATTTGAAGGTGCTTCTCAAGTGCACTCAAGTAGCTGTCTCAAAAATTGATACTAATGAGGCAGTCCCATGGTATTAGAATTGTGGCCAAAATGTTAAAAGCATCTATTTTTCATGCTGTCCCCTTTAATATCGGTAGAAATATATGAAGGCGTAAACTATTAAATAACTTTTTTCAATATGTCAATTGCTTAATTAACAGGCATATGACCAGTCTTGTCTTTGTGGACCAGAGAATATGGGAGGTGAGTTTTATTAGATTTGGTGTACTGCAGACTACTGTAATAGATATTTGACAAATCCTCTCTGTGCATATATGCAGGTCATAGGTTGTGGCCATGCAGCCGAATCCAGAACCCTATGAGCACTAATGTGCACTCACAGGTGAAGTGTGAATGGGCAGGTCCAGTGGTTCCAGAGACCTGCATATGCAAGCACATGCAGAACCCCTACTTTCATTAACTTGAATGTGGCAGTCCTTCCAAATAAAGGATGTGGGTTAGATCCAGACATAGCCATACTTAAGGCTATGCAACTTTAGACAGGAAATAATCCTATGCATGTTTAGACAGAAAAAAGTCCTACAACTCCCAGCATCCAGCCAGCATGGCTGGCTGGGGAACTGTGGTATTTGTAGGATTTATTTCTATCTAAATATGCATAGGGGCCCTTAAAGTAGTCCCATTAATTTCAGTTGGTCTATTCAAAGTATGACTAAGTCTAGCTCCAACTTGGTGTGTGTGTGTGTGTGTGTGTGTGTGTGTGTGTACATGTACACTTGAGGCTCCTGTATTCATAAGAAATCACTGGATCTAGACAATGATCGATATGTGCATGTGGATTCCTCTAGCACTAGTTTTTCACACTACAGTGGCAGTATAGGAGCCACAGAAGCTCTTCTTGTTCCCACCTGCAGATACTGTGAGAAATCCCAGCTACTTAGGAAGAGTCCACACTGAAGCTCCTTCTGAAGCCAGCATTCCCTAGTTTCCAAAGAGGGCAGGAATTATGGCATGGACTTCTTGCACATAGCTCAAAGCTTCTCAACCTGGAAAGAAATGGCACTGGCACAGCTCCCAAACTTTGGCGTAGTAATAATGGAGCCCTTTACTAACCCAGCACCCACAGGGTTCAAAATGCCACTCAAACCTCAGTACACACAGTAATAGAGTGTTAAAAGATGCATCACTTCTCTGGGGTGCAGTTATTGAATAATAGAGCCTGCATTTCAGACTTAACTTAAAGCCTGTGTGCACGCATACAACATGCACGCGCACACACACGCACACACGTAGCCAAATGTTGTAGATGACATTTTGACAAATTTAAATGATATTTTTTTAAAATGGGGGCACACAATGCAGAATATTCTTAGCAGCTCTTAGATTGTTATTCTTCATTTTTATATTTGGTGTGCACACAAAAGGTCTTGCGAATGCTCTCTTACATTAAATACATATATTTACTATGACTACAGTAAAAGCTATAAAACTGGCCAACCAGCTTGCCAGTGAACTGATGCTCCAGGATAAGAATATGCCAGTTGAAAATACAAGCTTGTTTTAAAAAATTATTTAGGCTGCAAAATTATACTCACTTACCTGGCAGTAAATCCCATTGAATTCAGTGGAGCTTACTTCATAGTAAACATGTATAGAATTGCACTGTAACCTTATTATTCAGTAGACTTAATAAATTATATAAGCAGTGCAGTTTATTACTAGCAGTTTTAATTTTTTTAAAATTTAATTTAGATTTTACAGAAGACGTGAAGAAATCAAACATAATGTTTGTAGTCGGTAAGTAGGAACTTCAGAACCACTATCTCATAGGCAGCTGGTATTTCTGTATCATGTTATATTGAAAAAGTGTCCAACATCATATGTAAAAAAATGATCCTGTTAGCTTGTGCAAAATTATGCAAGCTTGCATGAGCTTTGTATCTTTTTTAGATTTTTCTGGTTTTGAACCAGGTTGTAAACCATTCATCTCAGACTATTCACACTGAACCCAGGTTGACTACTCTAGAATAAATTGTCAGGAAAATTATGACCATATTATGTTACATTGTAAGTAGAACTTGTTATGAAGAAAGAATAGATGTTAGAAAAGGGTTTTTTTTTTCATGCAAGGTTAGCTATGTTTAAAAAATAGATGTTGTTTTTGAACGTTCTGTATCTGGAGTTTTAAAGAAAGATTGCAGAAAGATTGCTCATGAATAATAAAAGAAAGTAAATATAACTTCAGGTGAGACAAAGAGCCTTTCTACACAAGGCATTTATTCCACGCTCGTGATTCCGCACTCATGGTAGTTTGCAGGTCCAGGACCTCTCCCATGTTTCGCAACCATTTTAGCATTTTCTTTCCTAATGAGGAAAGTCTGGTATATCCCTGAATGGCGGCATGAAACCTAGTGCAGGGATCCCCAAACGTTTTGGACCTGTGGACACATTTGGGAATTTGAGAAACTGCTGTGGGCACCAGCACAAAATGCCTAATCAGTGGATCACTGCTTTGGCATCTGTCTACCACAGCGCCACCTAGTGACTGTATAATGGAACATATAGAAAGGCAGAGAAAGAAACCCCCCCGGGGGGGGGGATATGTGAAGGATCCAATCTTAATCCCACAAAGAATCCAGAAGCAGAAGCCTCGGTAAAGTGGCAGGTTAAAAGCCTCATGTAGAGAAGCCCAAAGGCAGAAGGGAAGAGAAAAGGCAGGTTCTCTTCAAACACACTGTTATAAAAGAACAAGATGTTCTACATATCAATGTTTTTAATAGCTAAACGGCAATGAACCAAAGCTAGAGAGATCAACAAGGACTATTTTGGTGTAAAGAGTTGTTGCTATGTTGGACCCAAAGAAGAGGTCCAGTCCATACATGCATGCATTTCACTTGATTACTCAACATCTAATGGGATTCCTGGTTGCAGGGACGATTTTAAGTGTGGTCAGACAAATGCACTTAGAACCCCTTCAGACCTTCCCACTCAGCCGGGGAAGGTTAGGGGTGGAGCCAGAGTGTGCAGCTAGTCCCCTTTCCCCTCCAGGGGTACAATGTAACTCATAACTCTGTCTCTGCTATTTGAGATAGGCCTGTGGCTTACGCTGGCTCAGCTTGTCTGAGCGTGGAAAGCTAAGCAGGTTCAGGCCTGGTTATTACTTGGATGGGAGACCCCTCCTCTAGTTTCCTGCATTGAGCAGGGGTTGGACTTGATAGCCTTGTAGGCTCCTTCCAACTCTATGATCTATGAAATGTATGACCCACAGTGGCCCATTCACACATCCAAACATTGATGCTGTAAGTCATCAAGTGACTGTGAAAACAACCCCGATAGAAAAAGGAAGGTCAAGATGGGCCAACGTGAGTGAGCAAAGCAAGACTAATAGTCCAACCAGCTTCATGCTCAGCTAGAACCCTGACGGCATTGTGCTCAATAGACACCACATGGTATCACAACCCCCAACTTTCAGTCTTGTTTTATTGCTAAATAAACGGAGACAAAGCTCTTTGCAACACCATGATGCATAACAAGTTCTGAAACGATGGGGAAGTTGCTATGGCAATCGGCAACATATCACAAAGGAGAATGTGCAGTCTTTTCTTCTGATAACACCTGAAGCGCTGTGTAGAAGAGTTGCTAAACATTTGCAGCACATTTTGTTTCTCGGTATGGAATTGAATAAATTATTTCATTGGGACCCCATGTCTTAGTATAAATTCTCAAACAAGAGTTGGACAAAAATATACTCATCTTCAGCAAGGAGCAAGCAATTTTGCCAATGTGTCTATCCATGAAGTGCTCATTTCCCCACACACTACAGTATTGTTGTTTTTTTTAAAAAAAATATTCTTAGTGTGTAATTCTTTGCACACTTACCTGGCAGTAAGTCCTATAGTTCTGCTTTTATGCCTCTGCACTCAGTTCTTGCTGATGAATTCTGGCCATTTTTCCTGTTTCTGATCTTTTACATAGTTTAACATGTCAGAATGCATTTGCCAAATTCTAGAGCTGGTATGGTTAGTGTTAAACATAGAGCAGGCTGACCTGGGTTCAGATCCCTGCTCAGCTACACAGTTTTCTCAGTGACCTTAGACCAGTCACTAACTCTCTCAGCTTAATCATTCTCATAAATTGTAAGGATAAAAGGGAGGACTATCTCACTCAGATAGATAGATAGATAGATAGCATAAGGATTCCTGGTTGCAGGGACGATTTTAAGTGTGGTCAGACAAATGCACTTAGAACCCCTTCAGACCTCCCACTCAGCGGGGAAGGTTAGGGTGGAGCCAGAGTGTGCAGCTAGTCCCTTTCCCCTCCAGGGGTACAATGTAATAATGCCTGAATAGGGCTATTTTTAATAGAGATCTCCCTAATTGTGAAAAAGTAACAGTTCATCTTGCAGTGGAAAATGTTAAACAAATGTGCCCCAAGAATTCAGTGCCAAAATAATTTATTGAATTAAAAAAACTATGTGTGTGTCTGTCTGACTGTTCTTTCCAAGCCCTACCTGGAGACGGGGTACTGAACCTGGGACCTTCTGCATGCAAAGCATGTGCTTTATCACACTGAGCAATGGTCCCTCCCTACAGCACCTGGTATTCCAAGGTGGTCACCCATCCAAGTACTAACCAGGCCTGACCCTGCTTAGCTTCTGAGATCAGACGAGATAGGGCTGTTCAGATGTCTGGGACTGTTTAGCTTAGAAAAAAGGCGAGTAAGGGGAGACATGATAGAGGTGTACAAAATTATTATGGGATTGAGAAATGGATGGGGAGACATTTTTCTCCCTCGCTCATAATACCAGAACCCAGGGTCATCCCATGAAACTGATTGGTGGGAGATTCAGGACAGATAAAAGGAAGCACTTCTTCACACAGGCATAGTTAAACTATGGAATTAACTTCCACAAGATATAGTGATGGCTACCAATTTGGAGGGCTTAAAAGGGAATTGGACAAATTCATGGAGGATAAGGCTACTAGTCCTGATGGCTATATGGTGCCTCCAGTATCAAAGGCAGTATGCTGATGTACACCAGTTGCTGGGGGACATGGGTGAGAGGGTGCTGTTGCACTCATATCCTGCTTGTGGGATCCGTGGACAGATCCAGTTGGCCACTGTGTGAACCGAATGCTGGACTAGATGAACCCTTAGTCTGATCCAGCATGGCTCTTCTTATGTTCTTATTGTTCTCTGCTACAAACATGAGGACAGTATGCAGTATGCCATTGAACCACAGGGAAGATTATTTTAACTCAGTTTAGTGGAGCTCGCATAATGCTTTTAAAATCAACCTATAAAATCATTGGAAAGATCTTTGTTTAAACTTGAACTGGGCTATCTGTCAAAGCTGGCTCTTTGTTTGAGGGAAACAGGCTGTTTTGAGATAGGTTTGTTCAGAAACATTCCTTTCCTTCTGCTGCTGCTTTTCCATCTCTTAATGATCAGGAGCTGAATCAAGCAGTCAACAGTGACTCACTGTCAGCTGTTCTGCTTGTTAGGTAGTCCATTAAGGACCAGCCACACAAGACTTAGCACATTGCAAAAAATGATATGCAGAACCCGGTCATTCAAAGCATTTATGTAGGAAAGACACTGTGCTAAGGAGAAAAACACCTGTGGCTTCACCCCCATAATAAAATCCCATCATAAATAGTTACAATGGCAGAGCCTCCAAATGGGGGCACCAGTTGAAATTTCTGAAGAGTGGCAAAAAAAGTTTTTAGTTGGGAAAGATTCAGTAAAGTCCAAAGACCTGCTTGTTCTTAAACCTCACAATAACTATAGTAGTGTTAGTAACACAGGACAAACAGTTACCCTCTTCCTCTTCATTTTAAATCAAAGGATTTGTGCCTTTGGCATGCATGCCTAGTAACATTGGCCCACTTAACATTCTATGACTAAGTTCGCACAACACGCTACGCCTCAGTAGGTTAAATGGCAGAGTGGATTAGCGTGTCGTCTGAACCCTGCAGGGTGGTTTATAAGCCAACCTGATGTGGCTTATAAACCACCCTGCTAAGCCATGGCTTGTTGTAGGGTTAAGAAAACCCTAGTAGGTTTAGTGTGTTGTCTGAACCCAGATGACATGCTGTCTCTCTCTTACTAGCCAAAAGGTACAGGGCCCCTTGGTAAGAGTGGCAAACAAGGGCTGCCACTCTGGCCAAGGAGGCTCTGGCCAATGACAGCCGACAGAGTGCCCAAGCGGCACTTGGCACGGCTGTCATTGGCTCCCCCACTGTGGATCCTGCCGATGTTCTGCGGGAGAGAAGCCAGAAAGGACTGCAGTAGCGGCGGGCTCCAGGATCCCGGCTGCGCTTGCCCTTGAGCAAGCATGGCGGGGCACCTGGATCCTGCCTGCTGCTGTTGCTCACTAGTTCTGCACCGGGGGTCCACCCATTCTCTGTGTCACTGTCATGCATGCCGCAAACAGCAACAGATATAGTCAGTGCCCCCCTGTCCAGGACTACCAAGATGGTCTCAGTAGTCCTGGAGCGGGCACTGATTCTCTCACTCGCTGACAGAGCGAATTTTCCCCCCTCCCCTCCAGGACTAGTGAGCTGTTACTCGCTAGTCCTGGAGGGAGTGGGAACTGAACAGGGCTTCTTCCTCTCAATGCTCCCATGCGGTGACCCCTGGGATCCTGGCAGGAGGACTGAGGGAGGAAGAGGCAGCGCCTCTGGACCCCGCCACAGGGGGGCCTCTGTGGGCTTAAAGTGTCATGCCGATCCCCACCGAAAAACAGGGTTGGTCAACTTGTATCCCTCCAGATCTTTGACCTACAACTTCCATCATCCCTAGCCAGCATAGACAATGGTGAGGAAGAATGGGAGCTAATATAGGCCCAAAACACCTGGAGGGCCACAAATTGTCCATGCCTGGTCTATAACAGTAGTCATTCTATGTGCGGAACCAGTGAAATCATCGCTTTCCAGCCATATGGTGCCCTGGTTGAAACAATGATTCTAAAGTTTAGGACCTAACAGTGGTCTTAGTGTGTACATACACGGAACTGTGGTTTGTTCTAAGATGAAAGCAGACACTTTCTCCTCATACTGAGTAGGAAGAGGTCAGGGGGAGGGAGCGTACAAACCCAATCATGTTTGCAGAACCTCAGGCCTGGGGGCTAAATCCGTCCCTCCGGTGTTCTCCAGAGGTCACACCCCTCTTCTCCCTGACCATCAATCATTTGGTGGATTCTGGGCTTTTGTGCAGTTTTTCAATCCATTCTAAAAGGTTGAAATGCCTTTCCTAAGGCCTAGTTACTGGTAGTAAAGCATTAAGATAAAATATGCTGGTTTGGAGTATTTGGACTGCCTCTTTGTCTTTGGCCTGCCCATAACTGAAATGTAGCCCCTAAGAGCTTCTCCAAAATGGAATTTGGCCCTTGAGTTGAAAGAGATTCAATATTCCTGGTTTAAAATCATGTAATAGTTCAGATTAATCAGAACCAAGCTTAAATGATACCCTTTCCTCAAACATAAATTGAACAGTAAGCTACTGGCCTCCAAAGAGTTAGGGCTGATATACTTTTGGAGGTAATCACTTAAAAAAAACTGTGGTGGCTCCTGACTTTGAGAGAGTAGCTGTCCGATTAATTTTGCACACTGCAAATTTCACTTAATGCCAGTCAAGTGGCCGCGGCAAATAGAATTCCAGGATCTGCTCATGGTAAACAAGTCAAGCAACTGACTTGCCATGAGCAGGCAGCTGCCACTGGCAGGAACAAAGCAGCAGCTACCTTGAACGCCGGGGTTACGTGCCAGTCTGGCTCTTTGAGGATGGTTGAAAGCAAACTGGCAGAATAAACTATGTAACTACTGGGCATATGCTGCTAAGTGCTAACAGAGGTATGAGTAAGTACATTATACATATAGAGCGTGTAATGCAATAAAGAAGATGAGAACCTTGGGTAGGGAAATGGCAGAATTATCAACAATTAGAAGTTAGGCCCAACTTTCATTTCTGATGCTTCAAACTGTTCCTATTTGATGGTCAGGCGGCCTTGTTTACTTGTTACGCTGAGCAAGCTATCTGCCAGCTCTGTAGCTGCTGCCACAACTAAATATTCTGCATAAGTGGCTATGTGTGTTACCAGAGTGGTAGAAGAGCCATGGAGGAGGCAGCAGCAGCACACTTGCCAAGGCATTATATAAACTGGACATGACTGAAGGCAGCTTCCAATGCTACTTTCTTAGTATAATTGGTTGTAAAAGATGTGCAGGGAAGCAGGTAAACGATGTAGATACATTGCTATAATATCAGGAGGAGGACCACTGAAATAGAACCAAGTTTATGAAAGCTTCTGGACCACCTTCAGAGCACATGTACTACACTTGTCCTATTTTATAAACTTCTGACATATTCTTGCCCGTTTCACCACACATTTTTAAAATGAGTAAGGAAGTATACTACAGAAAGCAATCATCGAAAAAGTAACTGACCCTAAAGAAACTGTGTGCCTGTGTGGTAGGGCTTAGGGTGCAACCATACAGCACTGTAAAAACAACAGTCTAATTAAGCAAAATTCCATTTCACAGTAAAATAGTATATTAATTGATAGCTGACCCAATATCCAACATAAGAGTTCAGTGTAGATAATACTATGTAAAATAATTAGTCAGTATAAAATAATAGAAATGTATGAATTTAGAACAGGGCCAGCACCTTGAATTGCATTCCGAAGCATGCAGAAAGCCAGCTCAGATCCTGGAGTGCTTGTGCACCACTGTAAAGAGGCAGGTCACCATATTCTGTAGCAGTGGAAGATTCCAGCTACATTTTACAAGTAAAAGATGCTGACGGGCGCTGCAATTAGCTGGACATTCAAACTGCAGCCAAAGGATCCAGGGCTATGAACCTGAGAAGTTAGGGGTGATGAATGAATGAGAAACAAGAGAGGCAACTTCCAGAATTACCCCAACAGACAGGGATCCTTTCTTTTCGATGAAAGTCAAGGAATTTTCTGCCCTATCCAGAAAAATAGGGCAAAGGTGGTACCATTGCTGCAGGCCCTAATTTATGACACCCCGGAGTTGCACTTGCATTGAACATGAGTAATTTTATCCGCAAAGCAGCTACTAGTTGGTAGCAACATTTTGGACACCATGTATAGCAGCCTTCCCAATCTTGTGTCCCTCATATATACTGGACAGCAACTCCCATAATCCCCAGTGATGGGAATTGTAGTCCAGCACATCTGGAAGGCACCAGATTGGAGAAGGCTGATGTATAACCTTGTTCTTCACAGCACAATCAAAGCTAAGAAAAGTTACTTTCCTAATCTGATTTTCCTAATCTAAGATGCAAGAAAGTTGTTTTCATTTATACATCTGATGCTCATTCTTTTCTTTTCTTTTTAATATCTATGATCTGAGTTACAAAATGCCAGGGTACAACTATTGTACTGCATGAGGATCTGTTAATACCCCAGCAGGGTCCACTGACAGCCTGTTGCCTCCTTTCTGGCACCTACTGTAAAGCATTAGGCTGTGTTATTAACAAAATCAATCTTGAGTGCTATGCACTATGGACATGTATTCTGTGATTTTTTCCTTCCTCATGTGAAAGGGGATGCAAATTTCTGAATGCAGATGGGTAATAGAACATCATCTAGTTAACTGAGCTATAGGAAAGCGGTCCCTGTTTGCAGTGCAGTGCAGTGCAGTCAACTTGTGTTCTTTCTAAAGGATTGTATTCAGGCATTGAATTCATGGTACTTCTTTTTAAGCTTGGTTTAAAAAAAAAATGTATCTAGAAATTCCACAGTTCATCCCCCACTGTTGCAGAGGCAACATTAGGTCTGGCCCATTGTCCATCTTCCTGTTATTCAGTTTATGCATCCATGGGAGCACAAGATAATGGGTATCACTTAATCACTCCTTTAATAAAAGTGTCACTGGGTTGTTGATATAAGCAGATGTACTTCTAATCGTTTACCACTTCATAAGGGTCAAAGATCAATCTAGACTAGATGCCCTAAGCAGAGCCTTGTAAGCAATATCTCTTCTCCACTTCTCTTGCTTTGGAGAATAGCCAAAGCATGAATAACCCATTATTACAAACATCACAACACCAGGGGTTTGGTCTGTGGACTGACTTTGCTACATGAGGGGGAAGCTGGAAGAGGAAAGGGTGGGCAGATGAAGTAATTAAAAATCTGCCTTTTGTTCTAAAGAAGCCCCCATGGCAGCTTACAACAACAATTTAAAATAAAAATTAATAAACACACTAATATAAATATTAAAAAGCATAAAAGCCACAACATAATAGTATAGGAGAAAGAGATCCTAAAATGTATCTAAAAGAATATTTAATATATATGATGTACTTTTTGATCTATTTTTAATCTGTTTAATATATTGTTTCCTATCCAGAACCTTTGGATCAGGTGGGATAAAAATGTAAATACGTCAGTAAATATTTGCATCTCCCACATTGTTTAAGAAAGAACTAGGAGTGTATTTCAGATCCAAATCCTTCATAAAGTGGCAATATGTATGCAAAAGATTTCCATCTGAGTTAAATCTTCAGGACAGCTGTATGTTGCTTATTATTCAGGTTTTAGGAGCAGTTGGAGGCTCCACTGTGCTAGGCTTACTACAAACACGTTATTTTCTGAAGAGCGAAATTGCACTCAACATGTAGTCCAATTCACAATTCAGGACTATACTTGTAGTAGCAGCATACTTAGCATGAGCTCATATAAAGCCACCACTAACCTGTTGCTCCTGCACAGTCTTCCATATTTTTGTTCTGTGTAGATGTTGTTGATACATGCAAAAGAAACAAGATTTAAAACTTACCCAGAATGCTTTGCAACAACCAAAGAGAGTTAGCATATATACCAGATACTACCATCCATTTGATGTTATTACATTTTAAAATACTTTCTTTATCTCACAGAAGTTATTAAAAACTTTAATCCAGCAAGGCCATGTGTGCGCATGGGATTATTGTTTTAAACTTTTCTGGAGCTGCATATATAGTTTTGATGCTGGATTGAGAACCACTGAAGAGTTGGTTGGCTCTGTCAAAGCTGATATCCTTGTTGAGAAGAAGAGGGACTAGGTCTAGTGCATGTGCTTATATGTGGATCACATATCCATGGGCAGTATCCAATGCAAACTCCAAAAGCGCTCCCTCCCCAACAAAACAGCAGAAGAGTACTGAACATGCTTAGTAGCCACAGAATGCTGGCTGGCTTTTGGAGGAAATAATTGGAAACAGGGTGGGTGGAGTGAGGAGAGGGCAAATGGAATAGGGTGGCTGCAAACACAGACAGGAACACTCCACACTGCAACATTTTTTTGCAGGTCCCATTTGTATATGATAATTTAACATTTTAATAGGACAAGTAAAATGTTTCTAACTGTAACAATATATAACAAGAATATTGACCTCATAGTGAAGGTAGCTTACCATATGAATTGTCCCAGTTGCATGGAGACATATGAGACGAGCAATCACTGGCAGCAGCATCCAGTAGTGTAGACTCTCCATGTGGATGTAGGTGATCAAAGCAGTGAACCGTTGTATGTACGGTATTTATGGCCGTCATGTGGAGCAATCATTACGAGGACGCTGTTTCAAGTGGCCTTTGTGAAAGGTATCCAGAATGGGCCAGTTCGCACATCATAGATTTCATAGATCATAGAGTTGGAAGGAGCCTACAAGGCTATCGAGTCCAACCCCCTGCTCAGTGCAGGAAACTAGAGGAGGGGTCTCCCATCCAAGTAATAACCTTGACCCTGCTCAGCTCTCCACACTCAGACAAGGTGAGCCAGCGTAAGCCACAGGCCTGTGGCTAAGCCATGGTGGGTTAATTAACCCCAGGGGCTTAGTGGTACTTGTGGGTGACCATTTTGCATATTCAAGCTGTAACCCTGGCTTGTCAGGTCATATGTACCTGGCAAGGGTTGGTGGTTGAGGTGGTTAACAAACCACCCATAACCCATGGGCAGTTTTAGGGTTGTGGGTGGTTTGTTAACCACACCAACAACCCCCCTTGCCACATTTGCACAAAACAGCAAGCCGCAGTTGCGGCTTGAATATGCAAAAGTCGCCTAGTACATGCTGTGGTGGGCTGTGGTGATCATGCGAACTGGGTCAATGTATACAAAAAACAACCAACACCCCACTCCATTTTAAATAACCTATGCTTTGGTGGGAAGCCCAGTTTTGTTAAGGAATAATCTGTTTTCTACTTATACTCTATCTATGCAAGTTTACATGGAAGTAGGTCCTACTGGATTTCAGCTGAGCTATATAGCTATAGTAGAATTACAGCCTTAATTGTGGTCAAAC
>JAHFWL010001455.1:0-64263 GCA_021292165.1 Shinisaurus crocodilurus
TGGGCCTGATGTTCAACAAAGAAGAAAGAAAAAAATTGGCAGAGGAAAAAAATGTTGCTTATGGAAGCCATGAGGAAGCCACCATCCATTACACTGTAATGGATGGTGGTTTCCCATGCCCTCCATAAGGAACAGTCTTAGGTGGTGACTCAAGGAGTTCTTTGTGGACTGACTAAGGGCACAACCCTATGCATGTTTAGACTGCAAAAAGTCCTACCACTCCCAGCATGCCCCAGCTGGCTGGGCATGCTGGGAGTAGTAGGACTTTTTGCTGTCTAAACATGCATAGGATTGCACCCTTAGACAGTTTATACTTAGTGCAGAAGATCATTGGTTGCACAAAAGCATACAAAATGTTCAGTGGCTTCTACTGCAAAATGCAAAGCTACGTCACTACAGTGCTGGCCCAAGACATTTTGTTGCCTGAAGCAGAGCCCAAATGTTCCCCGCTCTTTGCTAGGGCCAACACTTCAAAAAGTTTTGCTACAACATTCAGATCCTTACTTTCATCAGTGTCCCATCTAATTGTGCTGTCTGCAGATCATACCACCTGTTACTTCATAGGTGTAGCTAGCAGCTGTGCCTCCCCCCCCTTTTCATTCAACAGATCAAGGAAAGGGGACTGGATCTGGACTTAGGAGCTAGCATGGGGGGGGGGCAGTCTTTAACCCTTCCCCCCTGCTGTGGCCCTGGTTCCAGGTTCGGGGCCCAAATCTGCAATTTACATTACACAAACATTATCCATTGAAGCAAACAGAACACTTTGGGGCAATGTAAATTGCAGGTGGGGGAAGGCAAATCTTGATTGGGACCACAGTGGGGGGCAATGGGTTAAAGTCCCCCTACCACCCATAGGAGGTCCTGATCAGGGCTTCTGCTCTTAGGCTTGAGTTTAAAAAAATGGACATAGCTGCCATCTAGTAGGACATCCTACATCTAGTAGAATGTAGTTTGACCCTGCTGCATGGCCTGGCCAGCACAGCCTCACTGATTTATTTAAAATAAACAAATTTGCTCCAAATAAAGATACAGTCATTCTATTTCTACATTTTAAAAATGTAAATGAAGAGTTTACAGCCAGTCTACGATCACTCAGGAAACAGCTTACAATACTTTACCTTCCTTAACACCAAATTTCCCGTTACGTAACCTTTGCTCCATCTTAAATACAAGGGATTGTTGTACACTTCAGATTGGGTAATATGAGTCTCTTGCTCATTCATTGCAGTTTTGCTCTGCCGACCTTTTTCAGGCCCAGTGGCCATGCTATTGTTCTTACATGCAAACACATCTTTCCAGCATCATAGCCACTGCTGCCTGGTTTTCAAAATAAAAATAAGAGAGCCACCTACAGTTGGCCAGATGTTTAGTGCTTTTTCTTCTTCTGAGTTGACTAAAGGACAAGTGCTAAAGGTCAAAGCAAAACCAAGTCAATATTTTTGCAGAAGTCATTCCATGGAAGCTTCCATGATATAACTATTAGTGAGTTGGTTGTGGACATCAGCCTTAGTAAATTTAGGTAATCCAAAGGACTGGAATCTTGCAGTTGGGAACCAGGCTGCAGGCATAGCTGCCTTGGCAACTTCTAAACTGGATTACTGCAATACATAGGGTTATATCCTTGAAGATGGTTCAGAAACTGCAGCTGGGCCAGAAGGCAATCTATTAACCCATGTTCAATTCAAGATGGTTTGTCATTTAAAACCATAAATAGTCTGGCTCCAGGATAACTGAAGGAATGGCTCTTTCCAAATGAACCTCCATGTACCTTGAGATCCTTGAAACTGGATATCCACCATCAGAGGTTACACTGTTATCTATAAGGAGCCAAGCCTTTTCGATGGTGACACCTTCACTGGAACTCCCTTCTTAGGGAAAGATTGCCCAATTCAATCTCTCTAGGTTTTTCAGAGATTGTTTAAGTCTGGAAAGCATTTGGGCAGCATGGAAAGTGTAAGACTGCTGCAACAGTGAATTTTCACTTGGGCATGCTATGATGTTTCTACTGAGTCTGTAAATAGTCTAATGTATTGTTGTGAGCTGCCCTGGGGCCTTGAAGGAAGGATGGAGCCATCCAAATGACTGTAGAAATGCAATAAATACAGAAATTCACAAGCATCCAAAAATTTCCTTAGACATCCAACTGATGGTTGTTTCCAAAAGAGATTTTGTGGTGAAACCATTGCAACCATATGAGAAACTGCTGTACATAAAATGACTTGCCATGTAGGGCAGCCCACATACAGTTATATTTGAAGAGGCCACAGACATGTGGGTAGCCGCATGTCAGCATGTGTGAATCAGGAGTAAGTTAGAACAACAGGGAGACACAGAAAGATAGAGATAGAAAAGCTGTGAGCCTGTCTAAAGATTATGCTACATTAGGAGATTTCTGTTTTAATGGAACATGCTCAATTTCTTATTTTTATAGTGATGAAGGCCACCTTGTCATTCAGAAATGCACAGTCTTTAAGTGGCAGTATTCCTATTGACATCTATGGTTTGGGTTGCACTCATAGTTACATAGGAAGACCCTGAACCAGGTTCACCAGTGTACTAATTTGGAATAAATTCTTGGGAACAAATATTTCAAGATATTCCAGCACAATTTTAGCTCATCGTACCCAAAATGTGCAACAATCCTAAGGACCAAGCTAAACCTTCTTCAAATCATGCATAGCAGAGTGATGGGTGATTCGATTATTTACTTCAGTCCGTGTGTAAGCATGTGAGGCCCCTATTTGGATCAGGACCATGATGCTACAGAGGGGGATGTAAACTTTCCCCTTCCCATTTTCATCCAATCCTTTAAAAAAAATAAAAAATACCCCCCACTCCACTGGAGTCAATTGAGCATTTTTGTTCTTTTTTGTTGTTTTTTAAACCTCCCTGGGGGATTGTGGAATTTCAGGGGGGGGGGAAGATGGAGGAAGGTTTAAACTGACCTTGCTCCTGGAGCCACAGTCCCACTCCATATTGGGGCCACACACACTTACACAGAGGTAAAGATAACTAGCATGCATGCATGGCTCCACCATGCATGCTAGCCAGAACATTTAGTTTGGCCTAACAGGTCAAAATCGAGACTTAAATGTGTACCTTTTAATACTGAATGTCAGTGATTTAGACCTGATAAAACAGAAGTGACTTTTAATTTGATTTATGTGTACTCTAGAAGGATACATAATATACGTAAAGCATAATTCCTGTGGATGAAGAGCATAGGGCAAGATGATAGGCCTGGTTTGTTTGTTTTTCAAAGCGAGACATTGTTAAAGCATCTCATTATCTGGACATTTGTCAGATAGCAGATTTTTTATAATAAGCTTCAAAGAAGGAGGAAAACCTAGATCTAAGCCTACAGGCTTTCAGGAGCTCTATATCAGGCCCTTTCTATCCTGTGTGCTTTGACCAGTATTCTCTGCATGACCATGATAGTTCAATAAAGCCAGATTCTCTCACTTGCAATATAATATGAATTTTACTGTATTTATAATCTTTTATTCTGTTTTAAGCCATTTATACATCTGACAATTCATGGAATTCTGCTGCAATGTGCTTTGGAACCGGAGATGGTAAAAACACCTCCCAAATTTTGAAGTCCTTTCAACTAAAATAAAATGGATCCCAAATCTGACCCAAATTCATTCCTGAGAGCAGGCCAGGGAGGAGGGGTTCAGCTTGAAATGTTCATTTATAGTTTACATTTCCAGTGTATTCTCATCTGAGCAACCGTTTAAACTGCATTTAGGCATGAAGCAAATCCTTGATCACTTCCAGATAGGAGGCTGAAAGAAAAGACCACCTGTTCATAGTGTAGTTACCTGACAAATTCACAGCATTCAACACTTTTGTCTTCCATCCATCAACCACTCTCAAGAGCTTTTTGACTGTGCTGTGCAAATGCAAAGCCGTAAAGAACCTCAGATCTCCAGACTGTCTGAGCAGCATAATGCTTAACAGATTAGGGGAGCCAAACTACACCTTACATTTAATACATAATATCACTACAGGCAGCTATGTCTGTTCTTTTGTCCTGGTCAAAGGTAAGCACAGGGAACCCAATCCAGATCACAGCCCTAGTGTGTAGGGTTTTTTTTAGGGGATTTGCCCCCCCCCACTGTGAATCGGGCGGGGAGGGGATTCCATTTTACATTGGAGGAAAAGCCTCAACTGAAGTGAATGGAGCAATTACGAAGGCTTTATGCTTCATTCATATGCTTTAGATTCCAGCATAAGATTGAAAGAAAAACCACACCCAGAAGAAAAGTAGCCAGAGTATAGTAAGTTATTGCCACTCTCCTTCACTATGGTCTTCTTAAATGTAATATTTTGAAATCACAGAGTAATAGGCATGCTGGATTGATGCATTTGCTTTGGGGCAAAATCTGTTTTGTATTCAAGAGGCAAATCCTCAATGTTGAAAATATGTGGGGCTAGAGAGCAAACCTTTCGCAAAGAATTGCACTCCCATTATATCAGCTGAAGGGTAGGAAAGTGAAATACATTTTCTGGGCACAATTCTTCACAATACCAGGAACCAGATTATTTTCCCAACAAAGCATAAAAGCAGATACAGATGCAGCTTCTGGTAACATGAAAGAATTTGTTTTCTGAATATTCGTTTCTTAACACTGTGGGATTCTTCAGGGCAGGCCTGTTTTGGAAGATTGCAAGCTTCTTGTACAGCCGTCACTTCTGAAGAGCACTCACACTTTACACAGCAGACAAAAGTGCTGGATGCCCGCAGTGGCCTGGTCCACACAATCGCAGAGTGGTTAATAAACCACAGTAGCCTGGTAACCACCGTGTGCATACGTGGGGATTGGCATAATTACCCTCAAGAGCACAGCTGTTGTGTCATGTGAAACTGGCCAGGGTGGCTCATTGCCCTGGGCAACAAGCTACCCAGAACCCTACACAGCCTGCAGCCTATTTCCCCATCTGTGATCATGCAAACCAGGTCAGTATGTCTCTCGGGAACCGAGAACACTTATCAGGAGTTCCTCCTCCCCCAACTTGGTGCTGTCCATTCATTTTGGATTACAACTTCCATCATCCTGACCATTAGCCATGTTAGTTGATGGCAGTTATAGTTCAAGACCTCTGGAGGACACTAGATTGCAGAAATCTGCCTTTATTTCCCCCCATATAAGCTTCAATTTTGTTCTCAGGCCCTGTTTTGCGTACCAGCTCGAGGCAAGGTAAGAAATGCCACAGCAAGAAGCAGTGCTCTTCCATTGCTTGCCCCGAGGCTTGGAATAAACCTCCCACCAAGGTTCATATTTAATTCTCCCTCTCTAGTCACCTTCCAAAGAGTGTGCCAAAGAAGCCACTTCCTTATTTGGTCTTCAGTTCTAGATGGCTAGTTGTTTGCTCAGTGCTGTTTTCTTTGCAGGATTTGCGGGCGGAGGAAGAAGAATGATCTCCTTGCTTTACCTTTTTGTGTGCTGCCTGTAAACATCTGGAAAGGCAGAAAACCCATTACTTTAATAAACAAAGAAACAATAAATAATGTTGGGAATGGGGTACATATCTCTGTAAACTGATGTAGACATGCAGCAGCTATGCACTAAGAACTGTGTGATCACGGACTTAGGTAACCTATTTAAATGTTACACATGCTCAAAGTTATCTGCCGCATGAAGTATAAATTGGTCCCTGAGGTGAAGGCTTTAAAAGACAGTAAAGGTGCTATCCTATGCACGTTTAGACAGAAAAAAGGCCTACAACTTCCAACATACCCCAGCCAACATGGCTGACTGGGGCATGCTGGAAGTTATAGGCCTTTTTTCTGTCTAAACATTCATAGGATTGCACCCGAACTGTGCAATATTAGTCATTCTGGACTCGTAGGGATGGGGGAATTTTTGTTAGGTTTGCATTTTAATGTGAACTTACCTAATTTTGCACTATCAAACCAATACATGAACTGAAACTCAGTTATCCTTCACACTTCTCTGAATTTTGCAGCAAAGTTCTCTAATAAAAAAATATGTTCAAAAATGTGTATTTTAAAGAAAGTGCACACAAAAATTATATATTAATTGCAAGGGAAGCTAATTATATTTTCCAGGATGGTTTAATAAAGCTCTGGATGATTGGCTTTCCTCCACAGTGAAATTTAAAGTGATTCTGGTGCCCACCTTCCCTAGGCAAAATATCTGATGAATTTCATGGCAAGAAGGAGTTTTTATGGGACTTGCAAAATTTCTTTGGGGGATTGTGTTGAAATATACAAGAAGCATATTGGGTTCACTCTTTGCAATGGAAATTAACTGGTCCTGAACAGCAGACCTGAACTTTCCAGTATACAGCAAAACTAACAATTTCCCATTTTCTACAGTAGGTAATTTTGAGGATAACAGAACTAACAATCAGAGAGTCTTGAGTTCAGTTGGAAAAGCTGACATGACATTTGTGAATATGCTTCTTTGCTCTGATGACTGGCAGTTCTCTGTTATGTGCATAAATCACCTATTTCTATAATGCTGACTTAGTTGTCAGGGACTAGTTTTGCCATTCTTTTTAGCCTTGTGTCATGTAAGATTCCTTTTGGGTGTCTGCTTTTTTTAAAAAAAAAGCACACACCCCAAGACAGTCATAATCCATTTGATTTTCTTTCTTCCCAAGGGAAAAACTTTTGACAGATGATAAATAACAACTGCTGACAATCATCAATGTGAAGCTATCACGCTTTTACATTAAATACAAAAACAGAGTTGTGAAGTCACTAGGGATAAGACTTTTGACACATAAGAGACAAATATATAATCCTTAGAACTAAATCACTGTTGCGATCTAAGCAACTGCAATAAAGCACAGGCACAGCTGCTTTTAGCATCTCACAAAGTCAAACTAAAACTAACTTTGATAGCTGGAACCTTATGCATGATCCAGTCCAGTATTCCATGCTTTGAAATCGTTTGCATACTGTTAAACACAGAAGTGTTATTGGATGCTTATAAACTTCAGATACACAGACACTGTGTCATAAAGTGTCTTTTATTTAAGCCAACAGAAGAGACCCAGACATATGAAGCATACCCTCCAACATTTCACAGATGAAAATAGGGACACACATATGAATTTGTAAGAGGTATGGTTAAGCAACATGAAGGTGTGATCAAGAGGGTGTGGCCAAGCAACATGAGGGTGTGGCCAAGGTTATGGCCAGGCAACCAAAGGGCATGGTCATGTACAAAAGTTACTAGAGGAAACACACAAAATCTTATGTATTATAATTATTACATTATATATTATTTTATAATATTTATAAGTGGCTTTTGTAATATTTATTTATTTATTATATTTATATCCCGCCTTTTTTTTCCTGCAGGGAATCCAAGGCGGCTTACATAATCCTCATCCTCCTCTCCAATTTATCCTCACAACAACCCTGTGAGGTAGGTTAGGCTGAGAGTCAGTGACTGGCCCAAAATCACCCAGTGAGTTTCATAGCTGAGCGGGGACTAGAACCTGGATCTCCCGAGTCCCAGTCCAACACTCTCACCACTACGCCACACTGGTAATATATTTTTTTACCTTACCTAAACCCTTAATTGTTGATATCTGGTGTTTTTCATGCAGGGGGTGTCAGTGCTTACAGGGCAATCTCTTTCTTTTTGTTTTAAAATTATCAGGATTGGCACAAATTCAACAGGTAAGCTTACCCACCCACCCCACACCCCCAAACAAGGAGCTTCAATGAGAAGGGGAAATAGGGATGTACGAACTTACCTGGACACGTCTTGTCGGGTACTCGGCAAGCGCCCCCGCCACGCAATCTGTTTCGCGGTGGCAGCAAGGTGCTCGGCGGACTTCTGGGTTCCCGGAAGTGATGCGACGGGGTCCCTGGCGCTGCATTTTTTACGTAAATACCAGGGAAACCAACTTAAAACAGCCTGATTTGCTATTCACGGCAACTTAAGGTGGTTTCCCCTAGTATTTACGTAAAAAAACACAGCGCTGGGGACCCACCACATCACTCCCGGGTCCCCGGCACTGCGTTTTTTATGTAAATACCAGGGGAAACTACCTTAAAACGGCTGTGAATAGCAAATCGCAGCTGTTTTAAGTTGGTTTCTCCAGGTATTTACGTAAAAAACACAGCGCCGGGAACCCGGAAGTACCTTTCCCCAGCTCCTCTCGCAGGAGTTGTGCTGAACCGGGGAAAGGTAGGTCGTGTGGAGCTCGGGGAGGCAAGAGGGGTGAGTTCGCCCCGCTTTTACCCCCCATCGAGTTCCGCACACATCCCTAGAAGATTCTTGCATTTCCTTCTGACACGTATCTCACCTGTTAGAGGCACAGAGTCAGCTCTGTTAGGTAATAAAATCTTTGGCAATATAAAGATAGGAATCATGTGATAAATTTCCTCATTCACCTCTCCGTCGGCCCAGGCTTTCACCCAGCTAATCCCTTTCCAACAGCAATGTGTAGCAGAGGCAGCAGGTAGAGCATGTGCATGCACACACGCACACACACACATACATTCTTGCCTGGCCCTTCCAGCTTAGCAGCATCTGTTTCCTCCCTGCTTACTGCGGCTGTTCAAGCCTAAGCAGAGCTATCTTAAAGGGGCCATGAAAATTGCAGCTAAGCTAAAACTGCAAGCTTAGCTGCAATTTTGCCCATGGCCCCTTTAAGTAGCTTGCAGTTGCGGAAGTCAGGGGAATTCGAGACTCTGCATGACAAAGTGAGAAGCCATGACGGCTTAAGGGTTTTCATGATGGTCCTGGCATTTTCGGGGCAATTGGAGACTATGATGAAGTTGACCATTTGAGTCTTCTTTAACAAATAAGAAATTCTTATCAGAGTTGTAAATGCTTCCCTTTTTCTTTTTCATTAATTCTTTTCTATTTGTTATGTTTTATATATAAAAGAACAAAGGCAGAAAATAGAAATAAAATACAGGAAGGCTCTTGTTAGCTTTTTGAACTGAGAAAAAAATATATAGCTGCAAACAGAAGAGGCCAAAATGCCAATAGTTTTCTTATATTTCTCCAAAAAGGTATAGTGTTTAAACATAAGGATGTAAATTTTGGAACACTAGGATTTTGGAAACAATCCAAATACAATACTTGCTTTTTAAATGAGTACTATTGATTCTTCTGTTCTTACAATTTCAGATTGATGCTATCAAGACCAATGATTTACATTACAAAGTTTTGGGAATTAAAGGGCCAAATGAAACATGAAGATAACCACATACAGTAACTGGCAGTTGTTTGTAGAGGTGGGGACAAACCTGCCCGGGGGGCCGCCTCTCCACTGCCTCGCCTCTCCATGGCAGCGGCCCCCCGCCTCGTTCTTCTGAGCGGCGCGGAGCTGTTCTCCACGCCACTCGATCTGCGGGTGCCAGCCACACTGGTCCCAGTGCGTCACTTCCGACATGCTGGAATTGACACGACGGGACCCTGCGCCGGAGCACTGGACCCCCGCACTACATTTTTTGCAGGGAAACCAGGGCAACAGGGCTGTTTAAGCCCGCACGGGTGGCGCGGCGGACACGAGCAGCGGACCGAGTGGGCAGCAAGGTAGGCACACGAATCGCAGCAAAATATCAGGGGGCTATGAGCAGGTCCGGTTTTTGGCTCACTCCAGCCCCCCCGAGATTCGTGGGTGGCACATCCCTAATTGTTTGTTTCATTTTCTTTCTTTTTTATGGTTTTTGTGTTGTTTTGGTGTAATTCACATTTAAAAAACTAATAAAAAAGAAAGTTTTCTCTTAATCCTCAAACTGAAATCTGCCATTCCTATCTCTTTATTTCTTTCCAATAGTAGATGCTAGTCCCTGCCATCGTCAGAACAAAGAGAATAGGCCTTTCTCTTTCCTACCCCTCTGCAGGGGTGAGGGACCTATTAGAATGGTCCGCCCCCAGGCGTCTTATGGATCCAGATGGATTCCTGAACGCGCTTGGGGAATGGAGCACACAAACGGTAGCTCGGTCGACCTGGTGAACGACTGGAATGCTGCAATCACCAGGCCATTAGACCGAGTTGCCCCGAAGCGCCCTCTTCGCCTAACAGAGCTCGCGCAGCACCATGGTTCACTCCTTCGCTGCGAGCTCTGAAACAAGAGGTGAGAAGGCTAGAGCGCCGATGGCGAAATTCCCGCTCTGAATACGATCGAACACAGGTTAGAGCTGCATCTCAGCCTACCGGGTGTGGTGAAGGCAGCAAAAAAGAATCTATGCTGCCTCCATTGCGTCTGCAGAGTGCTGCCCCAGGAGCTGTTCCAAGTGGTCCGGAGTCTGGTCGGTCCAGCCGCTCGGACCCAATGGAACAGTCGAAAGCTCCTGTGAGGCTTTAGCGAAGCACTTCGCAGATAAAATTGATCGGATTAGGAGTGGGATATCGTACGTCGTGGACACAGGGAGTGAGTGGGAGGAGGCCAATGGCAGACCGGTTTTGTGGGATCGGTTCCGGCTTCCTTCTGATGAAGTGGACAAGGTGCTTCATCTGTGAGGCTGACCACCTGCTTGCTTAACCCTTGCCCGTCCTGGCTCATTATGAGCTGTAGGAGAGACTGGGGAGGGGATCAAGGCGGTGGTGAATGCCTCCCTCGAGGAGGGAGTTATGCCATCAGCCCTCAAGGAGGCAGTAATAAGACCTCTTCTAAAGAAGCCCTCCTTGGATCCCAGGATCTGAACAACTTCCGCCCAGTCTCCAATTTACCATTTCTGGGCAAGGTGATCGAGCGGATGGTGGGTGCTCAGCTGAAGGCACACTTGGATGAAGCGATTATTTAGATCCGTGCCAGTCGGGCTTCAGGCCTGGACATGGACGGAGACGGCCTTGGTCGCCTTGGTGGATGATATGAGGGCTTTGGATGGGGCGAATGCCCCTTTCTAGTCCTCCTCGATCTCTCACGGCTTTTGATACCGTTGACCACGGTATCCTCTCTGGACCGCCTGGAGGGGTTGGGCATAGGAGGCACTGTATTGCAGTGGTCCAGTCCTTCCTCTCTGGAAGGTACCAGAGGGTAAGTTCTCGGGGAGGAGCGTCGGACCCTCGGCTGCTCACTTGTGGGAGTGCCGCAGGGGTTCTATCCTCTCCCCGATGTTGTTTCAACAATCTACCTAGAGCCCCTGGGAGCTATCATCAGGAGGTTTGGGGTGCAGTGTCATCAGTATGCAGATGACACGCAGCTCTACCTCTCTTTTAAATCCTCACGCGAGTGGCCGTTGAGACCCTGTCCAAGTGCCTGAGTCAGTGGGTGGCTGGATGGGAAGGAATATGCTGAAGCTGAACCCCAACAAGACCGAGGTACTTCTGGTGGGGGAAAAGAGGAGGTTAGGGGATGTTGACCTGGTGCTGAATGGGGTACATCTCCCCCTGAAGGCCCAGGTCCGCAGCTTGGTGGGTCATTCTAGACTCCCAGCTGTCCATGGAGGCTCAGGTGCAAGCTGGATGACCGGGGCAGGCGGCTTGTGTACAACTCCATCTGATACGGCAGAGCTGCGCCACTATCCTTCCGAATCATCTGCTCCCTTCAGTGGTTTATGCCTTGGGTCTCCTCTCGCCTAGACTACTGTAATGCGCTCTACTACGTGGGGTGGTTACCCTTGTAAGACGGTTCGGAAGCTACAGGCCCTGGTAAGACACGGGCGGCTCGCCTGGTAAAGGCAGACCGCCGGCAGGATCAACATCACGCCAGTGCTCAAGGAGCTACACTGGCTACCAGTTGCTTGCCTGAGCTGAATTCAAGGTGTGGCTTTGACCCTTTAAAACCCTATACGGCTCCGGTCCAGTTCTATCTCAAGGAGCGTCTCCAGCACACCAAGTGGGCCGTCTCAACAAGATCTGCCACAGACGGCCTTCTCCTTGTCCCTTCAGCCAGAGCAGCTAGACTGGTCGGGACAAGAGAGGCCTTCTCTGTGCAGCCCCCGTACTATGGAACTCTCTCCCAAGTGACCTCCGCCATGCCCCCTCTCTGCTGAGCTTCCGCCACTCATTAAAAACTTGGTTATTCAGGCGGGAATATGGGGTGGGCTAGGATTTTAAAATTTTATACTGTTTTAATGTATTTTAATGGAGAAAAATGTTTTAATGTATTTTGTTCTGTTTTATTTTCTGTACATCGCCCAGGGTGGCCAGTTGGCCGGCCAGATGGGCGATAGATAAATGCAAATAATAAATAAATAATAATATTTCCTATGTGACAGCCCTTCAGGTATTTGAAGAGTGCTATCATGTCCTCCGTCAGCCTAATCTCCTCCAGGCTAAACACACCCAGTTCCTTCAATCTTTCCTCAAAGGACTTGTTTTCCATATCACTGACCATCTCTGAAGCCATTCCAATTTGTCTATATATCTCTTAAGATGTGGTGCCCAGAACTGGACACTGAGTAGGTATAAAGTAGCAGAATAAAGTGGTACTACTACTTCTCATGACCTAGAAGCCATAGTTCTACTAATGCAACCCAAAAAACTGTTAGCCTTTTTTTGCAGCCTTATCACACTGTGACTTCACGTTCACCTTGTGATCAGCTACAATCCTGAGATCTTTTCATCTAATTTACCTTGAGACTACTGTCTCTACCCTGCCACAAGATTTAGTTTAAAGCCCTCTTGATCAGGTTCACTATGCTTCTGCCAAACACATTCCCCCCAGTCCTTGTGAGGTACAGCTCAGCTCCTGCCAGTAGCCCTTCATTAAGGAAGCTTAGACCTTGGGCAGTATCCAACTGTGTCCTTGTGCTAGCAGGAACCACTGCTAGTGCATAGAAGCTAGTGCTTGATAGTGCAACCAGAAACTAGCCCAAACTAGTGCTTCCAGAATGGGACAGGTCAGCAGAATTTGGAGAAGGGAGTTTGAGTGCAATTTGAGTGGACTTGATACATCTTCGCTACCTGTCCATCACATGTTGATCCTTGCATTAAGAAGACAGCATTCTTCAGGAATTAACAGATCCAGTCAGCACAAAGCTGCGTCTGTACTTCTTAGTAGCGAGCGGGGTTCCATTCACCACCACTCTTTCCCACCTCTTCTTGAAGATGGTGATTGAGTTGTTTCTGCCCTTCCCACCTAGCACAGGCTGCTGCAGTTGTCATCTTATTCTTAGTAAATAAATGGCAGCCCTGAGTGGGGTGGAGGCATGATCCAGATTGAGGTCACAGCAGGATGGGGAGAGGGGGCAAACAGTTGGAACAATGAGAGCTTTTCTCCTGATGCAAATAGAAGCAGTGGGAGAGGTTCCCAATCTGGATTGGGACCATAGTGGGGCCAAAGGGGTCAAATCCCCTCTCTCCCACCCCTCGCTGTGCTCTCCATGTGGATTGCTTTGACCTTGGGATTGCGTCCCAAAGTGTGGTCCTGCATTTTGAATGCACTGGTAAACAGGTGGTCAGCAACATCATCACCCATAGCACACCGACAGGTGGAAATGCTCCTCTTGCACCAACAGCTACTCAGCAACAGTGCCACTTAGGATATTGTTGCGTGTGAGAGATGGATGGAGAGGTGCTCTATGCAAGAACCTGTGGCCTTTTGTTTATTTGGTTAGCTAGTTCCATTTGTCGCTCACATCACTCTGAGAGCCTGAAGTGGGTAGCAGAACTTGAAAAAACAAAAGCACATAACAAAAGCATATACATGACTATTAAAATCACAATAAATGCACCTCATCCACATCAAGAACTTGCTGAGAATAACTAAGCCACTATATGTGATCTGCATAGTTTAAAGTGTTCATATGCCTGAGAATTCATCACATCCCAAATTACATATTCACATAATGTTCACTGTCTCCCCTCCCACTAATTCTGGCACTTCAGTATCTAACTTATGAAGTTATGAATGATATTATTAGAATTTATTTCTAAGGAGGTTTACTGATATCTCAGAAACAAGCTCTTGTCTGTTTCTGCAGTTCTGATATCATTTTGTCTGATATCAATGAAGGGGGGGAAGGCAGGTTTAAGTTGTTCGTTTCACGGTGGGGGGACATACAACAGTTTGAATTTGACATGACATGCTTATCGATGGCAACGGCAGACATACAGAAAACCTAAAGTAAAAATTCTGCGGCAAAAACAAGCATAAAAATGACAGGAAAGCTAAGATAATTATAAGTGGTCTTTCTGGTGTATTGATACAACTGAAACATTGATTGGAATCCCAAAGGTTGGGTTGCCCATGGGCACATTTGGAATTTTGACAAAGTGCTCGAGTCACATCCCCCCCCGGGGTTGCTCCCTTCCCCTCATTGCACCCTGGGTCACCCATCCGCATCCACCCCCGCACCCACCCGCACCCACACAAATAGCAAGGCTGTGGGCCTGGCTCATAATAAAAAGCCAAGTTTTCATTTATTTAAAATATATGGAGAAAGCATGTGGTAAGGTGGAGCTCCCACACTCCCTTGCAGGTATGCCCTCTTCCCCAATCGACAGTCTCACTTTGGACTGTAGGTGCAGGTTACATTTCTGAACGCTCCTGAAAATTAAACAAACAAGCAAAAAAAAAAAAAAAACCCCCCACTACTACCCCTACAAGTAGAAGACTAGCAGCACAGCAGGCAAAAAGATTCTACTTCAGCTAGGGATGGGAGAATCAGCAATTCTTAAGCTTGCCAAAATTCTCCAAAACTCTGAAGCTCATTTCAGCTCACTCCTAGTTTTATTTTTGATCTAGTGTTTTTAGCTCGTTCGAACAAGACAACTGCACATTTTGAATGGGAAAGTGCACATTTGTGTGCGTATTTTTCAAAAGTGTGCACTTCCCCCCATGACTGAAGCGTGAATCTATCTATCTATCTATCTATCTATCTGTTTAAATGTGCATTTCAAAGGGTACATTTTCAAAAAAGATATATGCATTTTTCAAACGTGGTTGCACATTCAGGAATTTGTGAACATTTCTCCAAAAAAAAGTGCTCCTGCTTGCCTTCAGGATTGCAAAAAGGACAAGTTCACATAATTTGCAAACAGAATTCCCTTCCCCCAACCACGTGTAGCTGTGGGTGGGGAGAATTTTGCACACAGGGGCAAGGAGAGTGAGACCACTATGGGGTGATCTCACCCTCCAATGAGGATATTGGACCCGGCTGCCCCACCCCTCGGCCTCTTTCTTTTTGCGACTGCTGAGAAAGAGGCAACATGATGCAACATGAGCTGCAGATGCTCATGCCTGCTCGTTTGTGACATGTGGCCTGCGGTTGGAGACCCGCATCAGATTCTGAGCTTCAAAGACGACTGATTGGTTTGCTTAAGGGGGGTTGTTGGGAATGCGTTTTGCCATGACTGCACCCACCCACCCCGCCTTCCCTGGGCGCCTGCCTGTGCCCAGTTCCTTCGGGAGCGGGGCTGTACAGTGCAGCTGTGCCTGTGCCACCTTGCCTTCAGGTGTTTCCCACCAGGACCCTAGGTGGCTGTTTCGGGTGGGGCCTGGTCACCCAGGATGGCGGTTTGTCTCTCGTGCAGGGCCTGTCCTTCTTCTTACCTTTGGATGCTGTCTCGAGGAGAGGCGGCTGGCGGCCTCATGCGGCTGCCCATAGTCCTTGGGCTAGGCCTGTCCTCCTTCCTCCGCTTCCCGGCGGCTTTGGGCCTAGGCCTTAATTAAACAATTTCTCGGCATGGTGCAATAACCACTGCGTTTCCACACTGGCATCCAGGCTCTGCTGGAATTTATTCCTGGCAGGTGGGGGAGAGGAGAATAAGCAGAGGCTTGTCTCTCTGTGTGGCAGGTAAGTGTGGGAATAGGCAGTGGGGTAGGGTTCGGTGATCATCCGATGGCACCTTTTAGGTGACTGGCGAGACTTGAGGCTCCCCGCTCAGGGTTTTGCAGCTCAGTTGTGGGAGATAGGATCGCCTCTAAGGCTGACTCACCTCACCCGCATTGGAGTTGTGCAGCCCGGGAGGTGGTGACAGTGGGAAGGCCTCCCAGCACCATGGTGGTGTAAAACTGGGGGGTGGCGAGTTGCGGTGCCACCCTTTGGGGTTGGATGTTTCTCCCAGGAATACCTCTACTGGCCAAGGGCCAGTTTAGTTAGTACCCGCACTTTTTCCCTTCATAGATCTTTGTTATTCAATAAATGTGGCCCTAATTTTACAACATAATTTCTCAACTCTTCATTTCCCCCTTTACGTGTGCAAATGAATTTCTCATACATCCCCAATCTCAGCCCTCTTGCCTACTAGTTTTCAAAATTTTGACATTAAACATTTTGATTGATTCAAATCAAACTTAAATTTAATCCCTACACTGGCTTTTCCAATGTGAGTTCATCATTAATTGCTACAATGCCTTTCAAAACGAAGTATAACTTTCTTGCTCTTGGAAATGGATAAATCAGCCTCTGAAATATTGGTGCCCATCTTATTGTACCCCTTGAATCTCAGCAATATATTTCAGGCCATATAATTTGGCAATCAGAACAGCCCTCAGACTCCAAGTTGCATCTCCAATTTAATGCATAGACAGACCATGCTCCACTATTAAAACATAGGACAAAGCTGAAATCAGGGATTATTTTTTCATAAACACATTTGCCAGTAGTGAAAAGTAATTCCTCTTTTCAGGGACTGGTATGAAAAGTGGTAAATGTGTTCACCATTCAGAGTCACAATTCTACATAGCCAATCAGATGTGACTACAATGTTGCTGAGGACAAAGTCTATTCCAGGGGTCCTCAAACTTTTTAAACAGGGGGACACTTCATTGTCCCTAAGACTGTTGAGGGGCCAGACTATAGTTTGAAAAAAAATATGAACGCATGGATCAAGTAAAAAAAAGGACCCGGGTCCTTCTTTTTTACTTGATTAAATGGAAAGTTATTACAAATTAATAATAAATTAATCATAAATTAATTTGCTGTCTAAAATTGAAATACATTAAATTTTAAAAAGGTATAGAAAGGCTTGATTTGCACACTGCACATATCTTATTTGTAGTACAAAGAAACAGGAAAAACAATACAATATTTAAAATGAAGAACAATTTTAATCAACATAAGCTTATTAGTATTTCAATGGGAAGTATGGGCCTGCTTTTGGCTAATGAGCCAGGCTTACCGCTGCAGTGAGAATGATGCCTAAGAAACATGATTGATAAATCCCATTGCCCAAACAGGCCATAGAAAAATGGCATGGAATAGGATACTGATATGCACTTACCTGGGAGCTGATCCCATTGAATTCAATGGGATTTTACTTCTGAGTAGACATTCTCAGCTGCCCCTCTTCCCCTTACCCCCGCAGGAGATGCAGGGAGGCAGGCAGGCGGGCGGGCGTGCAGCCCGCGCCCCGCCACCGGCTCAGCCGCCACTCTTCCCCTTCCTCCCCCCACAGGAGACGCAGGGTGGTGGGTCGGTGGGCGGGCAGCCCACACCCCACTGCTGGCTCACCCACCACTTCTCCCCTCCCTCCCGCAGGAGATGCAGGCAGGCAGGCAGGCGGGCGGGCAGCCCGCACCCCGCCACCGGTTCAGCCTCCACTCCTCCCCTTCCTCCCCTGCAGGAGACACAGGGCGGCGGGGCAGGCGGGCGGCCTGCACCCTGCTGCCGGCTCAGCCGCCTCTCCTCCCCTTCCCCCGCAAGAAGGAGCCTCAGATCGGCCGCCGGGTCGGATGAAACGACACGGCGGGACGGATGTGTCCCACGAGCTGTAGTTTGAGGACCCCATGTCTATTCAGTGCGATAGTATTACCCTCACTCTTAATTTGCTCCATTTGCTCTCAGTGAGACAATTACACGGCCACATTTGACTGACTGCATAGTGTCATATCTTCCTCATGTTTACTACGGATTTTATGTCATTATGTTTTAGAATGTTTTGTTGAATGCCACTCTGAATGTCCTTGGACTAACAGAGTGAGGTACAATAACACATGTAATAAAGAATTAAATTAATGATTCTTGATTGGCTGGGATCAGTACAGGAACAAAAAGAAGCCCTTTAAAAATTGCACTGAAGACATGGCATAGAAGAGAAAAAACCAGCTGGAAACAGCCACAAAGAGGAATGGAAAAGGTACATATAATGCCACCCACCCCCTGTGAAACATTTTGCACCTCACCAAAAAGCATTATTTTCTTCCCATATAGTGAAAAAGGTGAACACTTATGCAGCCTTATTAAATTACAGTCCGCTTCCATTTATCCTTTCCTGACTTCAATGCTCCTACTCACCTTTGCTTTTAACAACTGCAGTTCATACATTAAAGAGTTTTAACATACCAAATCTTTGCTTCCTTTACTATATCCCTATTCATTATTGTGCTTTAATTTAGACAGGCTGTAGGATTATTTTTGGTCCCTCATCTCATTACCTTTTATTTCTTTGCATGTAAATGCACAAACTACTTAGCATCCCCTAAGCTTAATTCTATCCAAATCATTATGACTTTGTTTGCTCTGTTCCTCTGTATTTACTACCTCTCTCCGTTCTGTGCCATCAGCAGATTTAGTCTTTTTGAAAAAGATGTCTTTCGCAAGGTCACTGCTGCACAAGCCAAATAAGAAGAATCCATGTGTGAACATTTGTAATAGCTAACTAAATAATCTAAGGTATGTTTGCAACTTAGTTTCCTATGCTCTTTACCAGCACTTTGGTAATAAACCAAAGTGCTGGTAAAAGAGCATAGGAAACTGAGTTGCAATTGCAGACGTACCTTAGATTATATAGTTAAGTATTCGAAAATGGCAGGTATGTCTTCTCTTCGGACAATCTGAGGACTGGTGTCAGGGGTTGGCATTGCAGGGCACTTGCTGAGGCCCACACTCCAGTAGGAGGGCACTGCCAATCCTTGGATCCTCCTGGCTCTGCTGCTTTTCTTCCTTGCTGTTGCTACCTGTTCACCTTTCCTTTCTGCATGAGCAAGCGAGGAGTGAGAGGAACAAAGAGAAGAAGCAGTAACCTCGACATGCCTTGTTCTCTCTCTCTCTCTCTCTCTCTCTCTCTCTCTCTCTCTCTCTCACTCACTCTGAGAGGTAGTGCTGATTAGGCCCAAAGGGGAAGGCAAGTGAATGGAGAGCAGCAACGGGGGTCAAAGTTAAGAAGTAAGGGGACGCTTTTGGAGGGGCCCACTGATGCCCTCCCCCCAATGGAGCTGGCCAGTGGAGGCTGGTGGCTCCAATGTCAGCAAGGCTGTGTATCCACTCCGGGTTTTACTTCAAATTTTAAGGAGCTATCCACGGTGCCGAACCTAGGTTGGGCCTAGGGTTCAGCACCACGGATAGCTCCAAAAAAGTTCAGGGTGAAATCTGGAGTGGATACACAGCCCCACTGACATTGGAGCCACCAGCCTCCACTGGAGCTGGCACCGGGGCAACCACATGCCACCACCACAAAGCTGGCTGAGCAGGTGGCACACTCAACAGTGATTCCACACAGTCCCTAATATCAGAATTATGGGACAGCAATGCAGGCTCATGCCTTCTCACCTCAACCCTGCCACCACCCCTGGGATCAAATGAACTGAATCAGGAATCAGCATCTCTGACAAACCACGCTAAACCTTCTACTGATGCTCCTCACCTAGGACAGGTGTAGGCAGGGGGATGGGTAGCTGAAAGAGGACTGAGATAATATTTCCCAGTATACACATTCACATCCAAAGCTTACGGATGCTTGCAAAAGAATGAGCTGCCTGCGACAGCCAGAAGGCTAGAACATATGGCGGGGATCAAATGAGAGTTTGTATTCGGTACAAGGGACCTTCCTAAGGGGTGCTACCTCTCCTGGAGGCCAAGAAAAAGACATCGATCACTTGTAAATGATTGTATGTAAATTGACCCAGATGTTGCCCATTTCTTAACACTTTACACTGCACTTCAGAAGCAGAATAGGCAAACTGTAGATGAAGCATCGCTGTGGATTTGTGCGTGCTCTGCTTGCTTAATTGCCATTGCCAAATGTGATTGACAAAACAAATGTGCATTAATATGGTGGGGAATCATGCAAGGGGGCCCACAAGTAGAGCACATGCTTTATATGCATATGGTCCCAGGGTTCAAGCCTGGAGATCTCCAGTTAAAGGATGTGAAAGACCTCTGTTTGGGACCTATAGCCAGTTAGAGTAGACAATATTGGGATATATAGTAGACCAATGGCCAGACTCAGTAGTGGGCATGTCAGAAGTTCATAAGACACTGTCAAAATGTTGCACAGTGTCATGTCGCCATTCAGTCTATGACTTGTCCTGTGAGAAAGAGAGTTCTCTTTCATGTAGCTATCAAGCAGAGAATCACTCATACAAGTAATGATAAGTCAGTGGTGAATGAGGCGAGGGGAATGAATTTGGCATATATATCTACATATATATATATACACTTATACATGAAGCAGGCAGACAAGTAAAGAGACAGCATGACTATTGAGGGGCAGCAGGAGGTTCATGTAGCTGAAAGCGAAATGAATTCTTTGTCTAAGTGTTCCCAAAAGAAGGGGAAGACAACATTCCAGAGACTGCAATACATTTCCTTGGGGAAATGTGAAATGTTAAAAGGTTTTACCATCATACTAGAGCAGATAATTAGGCAATTATGACTATTAACTTTGACAGAGCACCAGGCTTAAATGCATTACATGCCAGCATTCTCTAGGAAATACCAAGGGAAATAGTAAAATCTTGGGTGAATAATTCTGTGAGCGCCTTTATGACAAGTTAGCACCAGAGGACTAAACAGTGTGAAAATAATAATACCCACATTTGGGAAAGGAGCCAAGAATGATCCTGGAAAACTATGGGCCAGTAATCCTGAATTTGGCATTAATTCTTCCAAACATTTATAAGAAACATAGTTAAAAATAATTAACAAAACAGAATCAAACAAAGCACACTCTCGGCATAAAAGTAATTTTGGTGTCTCACTCTTAATTCTATGGCTACCCTGAGGATCTTGGTGGAAGGTCATATGGCAAGGATATAAATTTCAGAAATAAATAAAAATAAGACATTATTTTAGCATGCTTCAGCATGAAACTCAGATGGAGATGAGAGAGAGAGAGAGAGAGAGAGAGAGAGAGAGAGAGAGAGGAATTCCTATGTATATAGATAGTCATAAGTCAAGCCTGTGTGACTGTACACTACAGTTATTTCTATCAGGTTGCAGAATGTAGAGCTTATTAACTATTTGCGGTGCTGGGTTTCCATTTCATCTTTGGAACTCTCTGCCCCAGGAGGTTAGATCAGCCTTCCCCAACTTGGTGTCCTCCAAATGTTTTTGGATGGCAACTCCCAACAGCCCCAGCCAGTAAGGTCAACAGTCAGGAATGCTGGGAATTGTATTTCAAAACATCTAGAGGACAACAGATGTTGGGGGAGGTTGGGTTAGATCATCTTCCTCTTTATTTTTATTCTGCCAGTGTTCAAAGACCTTCCCTTTTCAAGAAGCCTTCAACACTCTGCATTGTTTCTTGTTAGTTCTGGCTTTCTCAGTTGGTGGCCGATCCAGAAAATCTAAATGGTGCACCATGCTAGTAAAAAAATAACTGACATCGTCTTGCCTTTTAATGGTATCCCTGATCAGCAGCCTGAGGTGCAGTGTCTCACCTTGCCTAATGGTAAACACCAGCATGCCTGGGACTCCTTGGCCACCCTTTCTCAGAATGAAGGACGGTAAATGAAAATGAGCAGAACATGTGAACCTTTCCTGAAGGCCCAGGGTGAAACCATCTTCCTGCTCTGTGAGTCCACACATAAACGCATCAACTGCTCCTTTATCTTTTCCTATCTTCCATAGCCCTGTTGAAACTAAGGATGTGTGTGTTTTGTTCTTGATTTGGCCACATCACCTTATTTATTTATTTATTTATTATATTTATACCCCTCCTTTTTTCCTGCAAGGAACCCAAGGCAGCTTACATAATCCTCCTCCTCCTCCACCTCCTCCTCCTCCTCCTCTCCATTTTATCCTCACAACAACCCTGTGAGGTAGGTTAGGCTGAGAGTCAGTGATTGGTCCAAAGTCACCCAGTGAGTTTCATGGCTGAGAGGGGACTAGAACCCGGATCTCCCGAGTCCCAGTCCAACACTCTCACCTTCTTTTGTGGTTGCTTTCACGGGTCTAACAGCTTACCAGATGAGTCAGATAATTCTGTAGACTGTAAAGCAACTTGATCCACAAGTCTACCTACTCCCTTTGATAGCATGAAGAAAAAAATGCCTGTGTTTGCACAGATCAAAATTCTGGGCCATGCACACATGAGTAGTTGCTGAGATTGACAGAATGTATAGATTTTGTTCAATCTGTTCTGTCTGAGTTTCACAGATTGTCAGGCATCTTTTTTAGGGGTGAGCGAACTGCCCATTTCCTGACTCACGGGGCATTCAGTGAGCGCCCGCGCCGCGCAATCCGCTGCATGCCTTGCCAAGCGCCAGCTTAGAGGCGCTCAGTGGACTTCCGGGTCCCCAGCACTGCATTTTTCCGTAAAAAACAAGGTAAACTACTTTAAAACGGCCACGAATAGGCTATTCGCAGCTGTTTTAAGGTAGTTTACCTTGGATTTTATGGAAAAAATGCAGCGCTGGGGACCCAGACGAGAAGCGCCGGGGACCCAGAAGTACCTTTCCCCGGCTCCTCTCCGGGGAGTTGCGCCGAGCCAGGGAAAGGTAAGTTCTGTGGGGCTCGGGGGGGTTGAGCGGGGGCGAACATTCCACCCCCCATTGAGCAATTCACCCATCCCTACTTTCATTCTGTCACCCGCTCATTGATGGAATCAGATTTTTTTTTAGGCCTAAATGAGAAATTCTTTAGACTTGCACAAGTACGCATTAGTGCTGATGTGCACTTGCACTAATGCACATTAACCCAAGTGCAAATTTGCGCAAATCCTAACCAAAAGTAAAAACAACAACAACAACAACTGTTTGCAAGTCCGCGGAATCCGCGCGACTCAGAAAAAGCTGGTCCATTGCAGAATCCGCAGCTTGGATTCATAGAAAGCCAAGCTCATTTGAATCCATTGCAGATTTCTCCAACATCCCTTAGTGCATAAGGAATGTTTCCATACAAACTCAAAAGTGCTTAGCATCCCAGTGCCGCATTTCATGTGAGTTGTCCCTTCCATTTGCAACTCAGGGTTAATTATTCTGGCCCAAGCAAGGATGAATAAACTATCAGTGATGATGACTGGCATGAATATAGCACCTTTGATTTGAGGTATTTTTCATTACTTTACCAACATAGGTAGGTAGCCACCAATGACATTCATCCATTTCCTCCAGGCTAGATAGTGTTTAAAGCAATGCAGCAGATTGTCCCCCTGGCTTCAATATACACAATCACTATTGACAGTGAAACAAAATACCAACTTTGGAATGCAGGATTATGTTATGGAGCTATTTAAATTAGGCGAATGTTGACTGAGCAGTGAGGTATGTGAACACATTCTCATTCCAAGGTGAGGAAAACACGTTTTTACAAGTTTCCGAAAAAGCCAATCATTTTTCTTTTCACCTTGAGTTTTCCTGAGGAAATGAAAAAAGCGTTCAGTTTTCACAGTTGGAAGAGAATTATTTTTGCATGGAAATATTTGTAAGGTGCAAATCAATTTTTGGACAGCCGTACACAACACGCACAACAGCCAGCAATTTTTCAGCCAGCTGCATCCACAGTGCACAGATGTTTTTGGGGAGCTTTAGTATAAAAACTCAGGGGGAGATCTCTCTCTCTCTCTCTCTCTCTCTCTCTCTCTCTCAAACACACACACACACACACGGATTCATATGCATATAGGTAGTCATAAGTCAAGCCTGTGTGAGTGTATGGTTATTTCATTCCCAGGATGTGTTAATAAGCTGAGAATAAAATCACTTCTTCCCCAAAGTGTTTAGCAGAGTGTTGGGGAGAAGGCAGATCAGGATCTACTGGGTGATTTGCAGTAGATTTCCAATGGTTTGTGACTCCCAGTAGTTTACAATAAGTAAAAAAATGATTATATATATATATATATATATATATATAATAAAAGAAATCTCTATCATGGCTGGCAGATCTCAGTACCTGGCCTTCTACTAATCACGTATCACTTATCCTTAGTGTTCCTCACCTGTGAAATAGGAGAACATATATTGGTTTCTTTTGACTAGGTGTTGTGCAGTTCTACTGGCCACTTTAAGAGTTTTGTGCTAGAATCCCCAATTGATAGTAATTCAGATTTGTATTTATATATACAGAGGATGTATACAGAGGATGTAGGGGGTGCAGTAAGTACTTGCCTCCACTGATTCACCTCCCCAATAATTTCACCTGACTGATTAGCAGACCTTGAGGTTCCAATACACATTAATCGATTGGGTCCATTCCATACTTTGAATGGACCCCATGAAATCAGTGAGATTTAATTCAGTCATGACTAAAGTCATATTTTCAATGGGACTATTCTAAGTATGACTAGGTTTGGATCCAACCCAATGCAGATTCCAAAAGCCTGAAGTCTCCCCACCCCTGGTTTAGCATACTTATTGTGCAATCCTATGCTTGTTTAGACAGGGAAAAAAGGCCTACAAGTCCCAGCATGCCCCAGCCAGCATAGCTGGCCGGGGCATGCAGGGAGTTGTAGGCATTTTTTCTGTCCGAACATGCATAGGATTGCACTCCTATGGACTTAGCCGTGGAATTAGAGTAACAGTGTTCTGCTACTGTGGATCATGTGAAGCTGGAACAAAATAATAGTTTCATTGGTTGTGACGTGTGCTTCTCACACTTTTTCAACCAACTTTGTCCTCTTTCATTTTTCTACACTTTTTCTGTCTTTCAGAACCTGACTCACCACCACCAATACAAACCCATGTAACCATCTGGCAGCTGACTGTGTAGTCGAAGATGCAACTATCCCTGCAAATTTCATCCAGTTCTGCCAACAATTTAAAAAGTTATTGGCATTTCCCTATTCTAAAGAAAATCAAAATATAAAAGTGTGTAGCACAAACAAACAGTATGCTTATTTTTGGAAGGCTAATCCCTTCCTAAGGAAATTAGGAAATCCATCTACTTCTGACAAACGGGGGGGGGGGGAGTTATACCCATGTTTAAAAATTCCCATTATAGTCAATGGGAGGCACAAAGCCTCTGAATTCTGGTTTCCGGTTTCTGAATCTAGGCTCGGGTTCAGTACCTGTCTGAGGTGAAGCTGATGGCCTCTGAATCAGTCTGAGCAGAATCGGGCTGTTTTCCAATGTGCCGAATTGGGATCCAAGTGCCGAATTGGGGTCCAAGTCAAATATTGGAAAGCCTGTGTGTTGTAGTGGTTAGAGTGTTGGACTGGGACTCGGGAGATCCAGGTTCTAGTCCCCACTTGGCCATTAAGCTCCCTGGGTGACTTTGGGCCAGTCACTGACTCTCAGCCTAACCTACTTCACAGGGTTGCTGTGAGGATAAAATAGAGAAGAGCAGGATTATGCAAGCCACCTTGGGTTCCTTGTAGGAAAAAAGGCAGGGTGTAAATTAATTAATTAATTAAATAAATAAATTGTGGTCAGTGTACACCTCTACTGGACAGGATACTGCTTGTGGACTTTCTAAAATTCTGAGCAATAGCCGTTTTTTTACACCCATTATGTGCTCCAATATAGGCAGAGCATTGATAGCATTGTTAAATATAACTCTAGTGGTGGAGAAATCTGTTTCTTTGGGGGGTGGGGAACAAAATCAGCAGCTAGAGTACTTCTCAGTATTACAGCTGACATGTGTAACTTTGGACAGATCATTACCCTGTACCTCATTTGCTCCTTTCCTCTGGAAAAAATATTTTGAAATGGGCAAGGGAAAGGAATGTAGAAGTATTAATTATTTATTATCTTGCTCTGCGGGTGACAGTAATCAGGCAGAGAAAAGAGAGAGGAAGAATGAATGAAAGAAAATCTAGCAAAACATCTATTAATCTACGAGCTACTATATGCTTATAAAATGATTTGTTCTGTTGTGAAACACACTATTAAAATGAAATGCTTATATAAATAACTTCATTCTTTGGGTAAGTAATATACTGCAGCAACAACTTCATTTAGGCTCTTGTCTTGTTTCCAGAAGCTCTGCTAATCAGGGCTCTAGCTCTTACTTAGCATTCTCCTTTTTTTCCCCCCTCCGCAACAAGCATATTTTATTTACTGTATTCATTTCACCTTTACAAATAAGATCCAACATATTGCTGCAGAGGTGTGAATATTTACCCCTCAAAAGCTGCAAATCTTAATGAATAAGCTTGGTGCTCCTTGCCACCTAATCTTCTATTCCAGTTTAAGGATCATCATTTCTTTTAATGGCACTACAACTTTATATACCTTTCTTCACCCAACCCCAAAGTCCACAGAGAATAGGTATGCTTTCTAACATTTCTTAATAATAAAGTAGTTTCGCTAGGCTTATCAGCTTGCAACCACCTAGATGCAGGGCAAAATGATTGCAGAGTATTTACTTTTATTTTGATTTGATTTAACATGTTTGTATCCCTCCTCCCACTACATCCGAGATGGCTTACAATAAATAAAAGCAAACAATAATAAATTCATAAAACAGTTTCAATAGCCCTGCATCAGCATTCGATGACATTCTTCTTGAAACAAACGATTGTGAGTGTGGAAGTAACACATGAATTGTGTCTATAATTGCATGGTCCCCTGCACAAACATTCTATTCTACATGTGGATGTTGGTCAAGTGGAGGGAACTGGACCTTCTACCACAATATGATGATACCCAACTCACGTTTGTTGAGAGAGACTATCCATTGAACACCCAACTAGTGATGGACAAACTCCCCTTAGGGATGTGCGAGGAATCTGTTAGGGGGGTGAAAGCACAACAAACTTTCTTGGCTTAACCACCCAGATTCCATCTCATCATCCCTCTGATGGCTCCAACTCGCTCTGGTGCCATCTGAGTCATCCGCTTGCATTTTGTTTAAAGGCGAAGGAGCTGAGCCCTGACTGGGGCTCCTTTCTCAGTCAATTTGAGAACCTTGCAAACAACCTCTTCACCCGCCTTTGTTCTATTAATTCAAGTCAACCTTTTGCCACTGATTGGATACTCCTGTGTTTTAATGGTCGCATAACAAAAGGGCATTCTTTAGCTGGCTGGCCAGGTTGCTGTCACAATTCAGCTCCATAGGCAGAGGATGCCTCTTTTTTTCTGCCCCTCAAGTATATAAAAGCCAAACTGTCACAGCCTATCTGAAAGGGAACTGTAGTGGATTAAGAAAGGAACCACCCCAAATCAGAAATTTCATTCTGAAATGTTGAGCAACCATCATAGACCTGATTCCTGATTTTTATTTTTTTTTAAAAAAATTGATCTAGCACAGATCTTCATGATTTCATATGATTTTGGGCTAATAGTCACCAGCAGTGCAAGCCTATACATGTTTACTCAGAACTAAGTCCCAGTCCCACTGTGTTCAATGCCACTTTCCCCCTGGTAAATGGATATAGGATTGCAGCCTTCATCTTGGACTTTATTTCTTCAACTCCCCAGCCTTTTAGAGCAGGGGGCACAGCTGCACAGACAAGTTCCCCTGCCTGAGTTAAGCTATTTGCAAGCAGAGCTCTTTAGCTTAAAATCTAAGAGTTCTTGGATGGGTCAGTAGTGAGGTGTATGTGAAGAAGAAAGAATTGTAGCTTCTAGGGATGATTCACCCTTGTTCTCCCATTCCCCACTTTCTTTATCATTATCCAGATAGGGCTGCCAACTTTTATATTGCATCTGTGCCTTTAACAGCAGCTTTGCATAGATATATAAACAAGTGAGGCAGTTGTTTGGAGTATGTTGGAGTATGGAGTGCTCCAGTTAAGGGTTCTAGCCACCCAGCCATGCCTTCTTCCAAGTGACTCCAGTCCATTTCCACTCCTGGTTTTCTATGGCTGACGGGGGAATGCTGGGAGTTGTAGGACTTTTTTCTGTCTAAAAATGCACAGGACTGTGCCCTTAGAGTTCTGTGACCATTAAGCATGCCCAGTCCCCATGTGGCTGTTTGGGGTGGGGTGGGGGGTTCCCTTAGACCCGCCCCCAGAGTTTTTCTACTTCTGCAAATCTTGGATGCTGATACCTCCCTTATTTATCAGTGGTATATATGTGTGTGTGTGTGATAATTACCGTATCCCTATGCTATGAAAAAATTCACCTGCTGATTTCTGTATGTCAAGCTGCTGTTAAAGGCACAAGAGCAGGTCAGTTCTTTTTCCTCGTTAGTTGGCATTGGCAACCCAGTTCCAAGCACTGCCAGTGCTAACAACCTTAAAACCAATAAGAATCAGCTTCATTTTAAAGAGGTTTCAGAGTTTAATTTTATTTATTTATTTATGGATTGGAATTTAAACCCCTTCAGTCAGAGTCTTATCCTGAGGAGTGCATGTCAATTACTGTGGCCCACAATGCAATAGTGGGTCATAGGAAACAGTCCAAGGTGTGAAGGACATGCAAAGAAATCTAAATTGAGGCTTTGGTTATATGCATGTTTTTTCTTCTGACTGATCTAATTAAGTCAGTTAACTAATAACCAGGTGTTTATGAGGGACAGCCCAACCAGAAATGCAAAACAGATAACAAATCTCTGTTGTCTATCTGGTATTTCTTTGTCTCTAAGATAAGCATAGCAACAACTGATTATACCAAATTAAACAAATATTGCAAGGCCCAGAAGGGGGGAGGAAGTGTGTGTGTGGGGGAATGAAGTCAGCCAATACAGGTATGGAGGAGTTGGAGGAGATTCACAGTATAAGCCGATGCATGTGTAGAGCAGGACAGTATCTGTGAGCAGGATGCTAAATTTCTACCGGTTCCTGCTAACAGGCCTTTCCTGAAAATTACAGGAAATCGGTTTTCCGTTATGATGTGATGGGGTCCATATGTATTCCTTCACAGGGTTAATTCCCAAACACACCTATGGAAGGAGCCACGGGGGATGAGCGGTCATGGGGGTGGGTAGTCATGGGGGATGAGCAGTCCTAGAGTGGGATGAGCAGTGTAGCCCCACTCCCCCTTTCACTCATTATTAGTATCATATGATGAATAGGGCTCAAGTTTAGCTTAAGTTATTTAGAGAGAATAAACTAAGTTAGGGAGCAATCCTATATGGCCCCTAGACAGTGTCTGAGGGGCCATAGGGTATTTCAGATTCCCAGATCTGAGGCTAGAGACAACGCTCCAGCCTTGGAGCTGGGAATCAGAGCTCCGCCCCCGCCCCCTTGCATCTGGTGAAGAAAGAACCATGCTGTCTGCTCTATGAGGCTGGGAAAGTGACCTTGGAGAAGGGGAAAGGGGGGCAGGGAGGGGAGGAGACTGGAAAGGCCAGGATACAAGCTATCCTGATGCCCTGTAGCCTCCTTTCCTCCCACTCCTAGGTGTTCCAGCTAGATGGGCAGAAAAGCTCGTCCAGCGAAAAATGCAGGGTGGGAGGGTGGGGAGGCAGAGATTGCCTCTGCTGCTCCTCCCACTTTGCACTGGATGACCGTAGGCCTCCGAGTTTGGGGTTTACAGCCATCGCGAGAGGTTGCACCCTTAATCAATAGTGATTTGTAGAGAAAATCTCAGAGCTGACGAAATGAGGGTATCCTCCACGCAGTGTATTTATGCAGGCTGACTGTGTGGTATTAGGCTTTGAAGGTGTGGGATGGAAGATTAACACAAGTGGTTGCATGAGAAAATTGGAGTGACAGAAGGTAGACTGTTGATCCAAAAACATATATATCAAGATATATACCTGCTACTAGTCTGATGTTCTTGTTATCACTAGCCATCCTCAACGTCACACATGAGACTAAAACAAAGGCAAAATGGGAGTAATGAAGGAAAGATGAAGAAGAGGGGAGGAGAGAAAGAAGACATTGGTAGGAACAAAGAAGTCTAAAGACAAAACACTGTCAGTTTGGAACCACCGCATTTGACAGCACATGTGACAGCCTTGCTAAATTCTATTAACCTGTTTGTTCAGTAGAAATAATTTCTATATGACAGATGAAGAAAAAATTATTATATTTTTCACACTCATCCATCATCCCGCTAAAGTGGATTTGTGGCCAGGCAAATTTTTATAACAATTTTGCTACATTGCTCTGTTTTACATTGAAACCGCTATGGTCTTTGTTCACTTTCTCTTTTTTTATATATAGCCATAAACTCCCCCCCCCCCTGTTTTTTTTTGCCAACTCAAATATCTGCAGCATCTCTATTTAATTGTCTCTCCCTCCTGGCTATGTTGTCGTCTTATTAGTTTTCATAACTCTGCCTTACTTTGGGGAGATACTTTCAAGAAAGGACTTGCATTTTTTTTATAAAAACAAGAAACAAAACAAAACGCATTTGTATATGTCAGACTCATACAGGCCAAGGGCACCTGGACATGTATTAAAGGCCAATTTTAATCAGTTATCAGAAACAAGTATAACATCCTAGTTGATGTCACTGAGGGGGGTTTTTCTGTCTGAAGACAGTATCTAAGACTACTTATGCAAGCATGAATGTATGCAGTGTTTTTGGCAAGCTCAGATTCCCCAAGGGAGTCAATGAAAAATGAAGGTGTCTCGGTTTTTCATTGTTTTCCCTATTGAAAAATCCTAGCCTAGAGTCCATTATCAGTTGTTGGATGAAATAAGTGATGTAGAAGACTTTAGTTGATTATTTCTGTCCCCGCCATTAGTTGTCTTTGCAGCATTGGGGCTAGAATAATGAATGTCCTAAAGAATCCAGTGCCTGTCCGGGAAAATTTAAATGTATTTTTTTTTTTAAAGAAGAAGAAGCCAATTTCCATCTAATGTTGTTACATTGCTTCTGCATGAAAACGTGTAAGTTAATACAGCTGCATGGGTGTTGTAATATATGCCACTCTAAAGCCACCTACAAGTTAATAATCTATCACCAATTCCTCCACGTCTCTTGGGTATCCAACTCATTAATTATTTCTCCCCAGGAATATGTAGGTCACTTGCCTGCTGCCTTTTATTATTACTTTTCTAACAATAGCTTACAAATGGTTGTCTGGAGAAGACGAAAGAAAAAATGAGAGAAAATGAGTGAGAAACATTAAAACCTGGAGGGTGGAGGTGGAGAAGGGATGCGGCTTCTAAAGTTCAAAATGTAAACATACTGCAGCAAACTATAAGGAAAGTATGCAATCAAGGGGAAAGAATAAGATGGGCTAGAAAACACACACTTAGAGATATCATATCTGACAATAAGTTGGTAGCACTGATCATTATTCCTAAAAGAAAAAACAGAATGACGGGGATATTGATGCCCCCTCTGCTTGTTTCATGGCTCTTTAAAGCAGCCTTCCTCAACCTGGTGCCCTCCAGATGTTTTCAACTTCAACCACCATCAGCCCCAACCAGTGACCACTGGCTAGGAATACTGGGAGTTGTTGTCCAAAACATCTGGAGGGCATCTTGTTTAGGGAAGGTTGTTTTAATCATCACATTATTATTTTTTAGCACTCTGGGCCGAACAAAACGTGACAGCAATGGTGTGAATGTCATTCATGTGTGTGGAAGACCAGCAACTGGGTCTTCTGCGTGAGTTCGGCACTTAACGGGTTAACCGGCACTGAGCTACTGCCTGTTAAAGCTCGTATAAGCGATTGAAACTTGTACGCGGCAAAAAGGAAGCACAGGAGTCTATTCGCGGCAAGAACAGACGCTTTTTATTAACTACAGGTTAAATGGAGCGGAACTAATAGACTTCTAGGAATACTATACCATCAACAAGACCTGAGCGTGACCTCAGATTTATGAATGAACAGGTTCCCAGGCTAGCGTACTGCGGCAAAGTGTTACCTTAGACCAGAGACTTTACGCGGCTCCTTTCCCAGCCTGACTCCAAGCCCGCCTGGCCCGGGGAAGAGAACTGCTTCACCCAGCCGGAGCTGGCCGTGGATGTTGTCAGCGCACCCGTGTTCCCAACAACCCGTGACGGGTTGGTAAAGGGGTTTTCTACCCCTTCCTTCCTCCTTCCCGTCCCTTGCTGATCAGGTGGGCTTATCCCTGCCCCCTTGAGATCAGGTGGGCTTATTCCTGCCCAGGAAAAGGTAGCGCCTTTGGAGGTATGGAATACTTTGCAGCACTTTGAGACTGCCCTGCCTTCTTGATGGCCCATGCTTCTTCTTTGTGGATTCGGGCCGATGTGCCCCATTGAGGATATGGGTGTTACCTGTCTGGCTGATTCTGCATCTCCTGCCCCCAGGGGGGGATTATGTAGACAAGGGGTTGCCAGGGACAACTACATGCTGTTACCAAGGGGAAACTATGTGTGTGTGTTCAGGCTTTCTCCACAATGTGCACTTTTAAAAATGTTAATGGGAGGTGTGAAGGGACCAAGCAGGTTCAGGACCACAGGGCTGGGAAGAGGAGAGTAACCCTTCCGCCTGCTACCAACAAAAATCTACACACACACCAGACCAGTGTGAATATACAGTGTCATCATTACCATCAAAACCAACAATAAAACCGCACAATAAAAAATAATTGCTAATCAGCAGTAAAACGCTGGCTCAGCTTGTCTGAGTGTGGAAAGCTAAGCAGGGTCAGGGCTGGTTATTACTTGGATGGGAGACCCCTCCTCTAATTTCCTGCACTGAGCAGGGGGTTGGACTTGATAGCCTTGTAGGCACCTTCCAACTCTATGATCTATGAAATCTATGAAACTGCACATTCTACTGTGGGCTACATACCATATAGCTGGCTAGGCCACACTCCAGGGAAAGCCTGTGTGATGCGATGGGTCTTAAGAAGGCATCTGAACTGTGGGAACCTGCCTAAAGACAGTTGGTAATGCATCCGGGGGGGAGGGGCTGCTGCGACGCTAAACACTTTACTGCAAGTGCTCCTGAGGCAAACCTTAGGGGCATCTGGCACCATCAGAACTGTTCCCTCTGATGATCACAAAGAAAGGGAAGGAACGTAAGGGGTGATATGATCCCTATGTTGGCAAAACACCATTGTAATATGCTGATAAAGCCCAGTTCCACTTAGCAGCCATGTTCTGAACTAACTGTGGTGCAAACTTTTCCAGAGCCAGCCTATGGGGGGTTTTCTCTCCCCATCACTGCCACCACCTATAGGGAAGCTGCTCCTTCAGTGGGCTATCCTGCCTACATGGTTTCTTATTTTTTAGCAAATCCTTATATTTCAGGGCCTAAGGAACTCTCTGCCACTTTAACTCAGAGTTCCACAAGCTGACCCTTTACTGCTGCCACTAATTCTCTGAGAATACTTAAAAACCTCCTAGTAGACCAGTATAAGAGGCTTAGGCATGAGATGGACACCAATACTAGAGATAAGATGAAAGTTAATTTATTAAAGGGTTCTTTTGTACAGAAGGGAATACTAATATTTACCATATCGTTCCGAGTATAGGCCGCACTTTCCCCCCCTAATTTGAGTCCCTAAACTAGGGGTGCGGTCTATAATCAGGATGCTGCAAAAAAACAACATCCTGCTGGAGGGGTGTGCCCACTCGCCTCGAGGCGTGCATAGCAGGCTGAAACCAGGGCAACCAAGATGAGGGGGGAAACCGCGCAGGCTGAGGGTGATGGGACTCATAGTCCAGCCCAGCTGAGGGGACACCGTGCTGGCCGGGGCCGATGGAACTCATAGTCCATCCCCTGCGGCAGGCTGCTCCCAGGCCAGGCGCTTCCTCTGCCCCTCACCTCCTTCTAGCGCAGCTGCCGCAGGCTGAGCTTGAGCGCCTTGAGCGAGGTACGCGCCTTGGAGCTATCCACGGTGATGGGCCGTGGGGCCCACCGGGCCCTTCTTCCTCCTCACCGTCAGTGGCACCAGCACGGGCGGTGGTGGCGGGGGCTCCCACGGCGGCGACACCTCTGCGCCCGGCTGAGACCCGTGGCGCCCCTGGAGAGGCACGCGCTGAGGCCACCGTGCTCGGCCCTCTTCTCAATGACACCTTGCCCGCAGGCTGCGCCCCAGCCCGGTGTGCCGCCGCCTCCTTGCCACCCTTCTCCTCCTCCTCTGCTTGGACGCATCGGCGGCAGCGGCAGCAGTGCAGGCAGCGGCTTGGCGGGGGCTCCCGCAGCACCTCTGCACCTGGCCGAGACCCACAGAGCCCCCGGAGAGGCGCGCCCCGAGGCCGCCGCGCCCAGGCCTCTTCTCGGCGACGCCTCGTCCGCAGGCTGCGCCCTGGCCTGGCGCACCCTCGCTGCCGCCGCCTCGCCACCGTCCTCCTCCTCTGCTTGGACGCAGGTGGCGGCTCCTCCAGGCGGGGATGGCATCTCTATGGGTCCGACGCCGGGCCACAGCCAGCTGCTCTCCTGCTGCAGCCGCTGCAGCTGCCCCACCTACTCTTTCTCCCGCAGCTGCCACCACAAGCAGGATGTTGGTTCTTCCACGCTGCTCATTACAAATTTAATTTTTAAAAAATAGCACCAAACTTCAAGGGTGCGGCTTATAATCAGGAGCGGCCTATACTCGGAACAATACGGTACTTTATATGGTTTTCAGAAGAATGCTTGCTGATACTTCTTAAGGACTCAATAGACACTGCTGCTAATACAAGCCTCTTAATGACTTTTTTTTTTAACCTCAGGACAAATTCCTTAAAGCTCCACACCAGCCACATATAACTAGTCTTGGCTCATGGGTACAGTCTTCCTCTGACTCCAAAAGCACCTTCTGTTGTATATCTGGCTGCTTGGACAGTTTATCTGGGTTTTACTACGTGCTTGCATAACCTTATTTTGGCAAGATCTTAGGGCAGCCTCCTAGCATAACACAGCCAGCTGCTCCTTACTCCTGAACTTCATCAGCCACATATTGTTATCCCACAGAGAAGGAATAGCTTAATATTTAGGCCTTAAATATTCACTTTTTCCTCAGCTTTCTCCTAGTCCGATGATGATGATGATGATGATGATGATGATGATGATGATGATGATTTATTTATTTATTCCCCATCTGGCCGGCAACCGGCCACCCTGGGCGATGTACATAGAATAAAAACAATAAAATACATTTAAAACAATATAAAAATTTTAAAATCTTAACCCACCCCAAAGGTGATGGCGAACCTTTTTGAGCCCGAGTGCCCAAACTGCAACACAAAACCAACTTATCTATTTCAAAGTGCCAACACTGCAATTAAACCTGAATACCGAGGATTTAGTTTTAGAAAAACAACTCATACAGTTGTCCAAACTAATTAACATCTGTTGTCTTTAAAGAAAAACACAATAACAGAGCTTTCAATGATACAAACAGTTTCTTGTTGGAAAAAAAATCAACTCAAAAAATTATTTTAGTACTACATTGTACACATAGCCTGAAGGGAATTTATACAAACTTTTTAAATAATTAGGCACATGTATTTTTGGATAAGGGATTCTCAACTTGTAATATGATTATATGCCAGACTGAAATTGTATGGGGCAAGCTTTACTCCGGGTCCTTTCCCTGCTTCTACAGGTGTCGGATTAGTAAAAGTAAAAGTCAACCTGTACTAGAATGAGCAAGATAAACAAGAAAACTGAATGTGCTTAACACATTTTAAACACTTTATGTCTTGGACTGCAAACACTGCATTAGGTAAAAGTTTGCATTGGGCATGCTTTTGCACAATTAATGTGATTTTTGCTATTGCATGCATGCTGATAATTTGTCAAACCTTGGCTCATACTCCGTTAGTTTGAGAGCAACATATGCAGCACTCAGGTCAACTGTTAGGGCTTTACATCCAAGCCATGCTCTGTGCATCATTCTTCAAAATCTTTTAAATGTGATAACAATGTAGAAAAGAATTCTGTAACAGGAATTCTAGAATAAAATCATTCTGTTCCACACTGTGAGAAAGAACAAGATCATTAGTGTTTTGCAGAAGGGGACGGTCTTTTCACGATCTGGTGACCAATGGCTCGAGTGCCCACAGAAAGGTCCCTGCGTCCCAACTGTGGCACCCGTGCCATAGGTTCGCCATCACTGTCCTAGTCCTTCTAAAATACCACCCACCAACCAGCAGACCTTCTCCCTGACTCCCTACAGACTGCCTCTCTCTATCCCTAACTGTCAACCCAACTGTCATTTTCAAACTGTTCTTTTCCACCTATCTAGAATCCCCGACCCCAGCCAAGCAGAATTGAATTTACCTGATCCAGACCCCATCTATACATATTCACAGCAATCATCTCTCTCTCCCACTTCAGAATGTCACTAAACAACTACTACACAGGCCTTTGACAGTAACAAGGCAAGGCCTCAGGCCTACCCAGATACATTATAGCCTCTCAGAGGCCACACAAAGTAAACATTACAGAACAACAGTAGTTATTGCTGCTGAACTAACTATGGTTTCCAAACCTTTTTCAGAGGCAGCCCCACATGCATGCATTACAGTAGTGTAGTCTGGAGATTATTGGAACATGGATTTCTGAGGCTGGGCTGCAAGCATTTACAGAATCAAATCTATCTATTTATTTATCCATCTATCTATTACCAATATTTATATACCACTTCTCAAAGTGGTATCCCAAAGCACTTTAGAAAAGAATAAAAACAAACAAACAAAAACTGCACATACAATAGTATCATGAGGCTAGAACAAAGATAGCTCATGGCTGGGGGAAAGCCAAAGCAAACAGATACATCTTCAATAAATGCCTAAAACACACCAGTGTTGAGGCCTGACATACCTCAGGGGGGACTTTATTCCACAGGGTGGGCACCACCGCAGAAAAGCCCTATCTTCATGTTGCCACCAAACAGAAATACATAGCCTGGACAACAGGGCCACCCCTGAAAATCATAGTGACTTGAGAGGTTGTATAGGGGAAAACATTCTGTGAAGTAACCTATTCACCATTATTGTTCCCTTTGGGACAAATACTATCTAGCTAGTACTAATCTATCTTTGAAAATTTTCCCATTCTCAGATGCAAACTTCAAAAACACATTTTTGCAAAGCAGACTAATGTACCTGTTGATCTTTCTTCAAGTATTTCCTTTCCTGCTCTTGCTATAGTCCTAACTGAAAGCTTTTCTATGGTAAACTGAGCTCTACTAACCCAGCTTTCAAGGCAGTTGTTGATTAGCAGAAAATTCATACTGAAATCATAACTTTATGTATTCTTTTCACCTTAAAGGTTCTTTTTTGGCACAACTTAGTATATACTCAGAGGAAGGGTCACATCTTCAAACTTGTTGGCAAACAACGAAAACAAATACAGGCCTGTGGCTTACGCTGGTTCAGCTTGTCTGAGTGTGGAAAGCTAAGCAGGGTCAGGCCTGGTTATTACTTGGATGGGAGACCCCTCCTATAGTTTCCTGCATTGAGCAGGGGGTTGGACTCGATAGCCTTGTAGGCTCCTTCCAACTCTATGATCTATGAAATCTATGAAAAATATGTAGCCCCCATTTCACAAAACATTTCCACCATTTCGTTGGCAGCCTGATACTAATGCAATAATGAACAATGCTTGAATGAGGAAAAATGGGCTGAAATGTGGCTGTAATTGTGAATCTCATATCTGAAATTATGTGGATCTCAAATGTGAAAATAGTGCACCATAACTGTACACAATAGCCTCAAGCCTCACCATGTGCCTTTTATTCCTGTTGGTTAACTGTGATAGATAGAGCTGTAAGACATTCCTCAAAATGGCATGTTTAATGCTCAAGGAGTCAATGTCCATTAATCTTTTTGTTTCTATTTGCATATGGCAAAATAACTTGTATATAAAATTAAGGAGGAATAATTCTGTTGTTTACTGTATTTTATATAATTCTTTGATCCCTCCAAGACATCCTCTACTCACCCGGACTTAGCTTCAGAAATACTCGAAGGGTGTCATACCGTGCTTGCATTTGGTCCCCCTGATCTTCCTTGTAAGTTGGCACTGGCCAGTTGTCCAGCTTGCCAGCATCTGCTACCGTCATCAGTAGCGACGCATCATGAAGGGCGTGAGGGAGCCACTGCCCCCTCACCCCATCTGCCTCTCCCATGCTTGTGCATAAGGAACCCAGAAAGTTTAGTCTCTAACTTTCCACTGCAGATTATATGGCATGCATTTAAAGTTGCTTAGGAACAGACCAATTTATGACCCCCCCCCCATCCTACGTGGTTTGTTTAACAACATAAAACAGAAGCAGCCAATCCACTTTTAGAACTCAGAAATTTAGCAGCCAATTAACTTGATTCAAACTTCAAATGTTCTGTTCGGCCCAATTTTTTGACATATACCATCTATGTGGGTGATTATACCATATCAAAAATTCTGGATCCTATGTACTGCCATGAAACCCAAATATATCAGGCTCCAGCACTAGAAAACCTCACCCTCACTACGTACAAAAAACCTGGATATAGGAACTATTGTACCTGGCAGTCAAGGAATGAATAGTATTTTAATAGATGTGACACTAACTTTAATTGCTGGCCTAACTCTTTGATTCCTGCTCCTTTTTACTCCTGTGTATCTCCTACCGTGTTCTCATTTCCCCTTCTCATCTCCTTTTCCTTCCTCTCTGTCCCTGTCCCTCTCTCTCACTCTCTGTGTCTGTCTGCCCCCCCCCGTCCCTCTCTCTTGTTCACTCGCTCACTCACTATCCATCTTTTTTGCTTCTGTGTTTGCTGGGATTGGTTTATGAGAAGGGGAAATATCTCAAAAGTTTGTTTTGTATCATCATATTAACAAAAATGTCTCAAACTTTCTATCTTCATAATAGAAAAAATAACTCAGAAATGGATCATTTTAAGATAAATCATGTCATTTACTAGTTGTACCCTCATCTATTAAAAAAAAAACATGATTATAAATTTGTTGCTATCATCATCATCATCATCATACAGGGTCACGTATTATATGTGATGAAAGATCCACAAGTCTATTACAGAACATTTTGCCAAGTCAATTAGCATTAAATATGCAGACTCTAATACAGTGTTCTCCAACCTTGGGTCCCCAGATGTTTTTGGCCTACAACTCCCAGCATGCCCCAGCCAGCATAGCTGGCTGGGGCATGCTGGGAGTTGTAGGCCATAAACATCTGGGGACCCAAGGTTGGAGAACACTGCTCTAAGACAACAACAGAGGATATGTTAGGATATGAATAATATTGTTAGGAAAGAGAAGTGCATTTCCAGTTTGCTGCTAGCTTGTAAACATACACAAAGTAAGAAATTATCAAAATGTGTGTTGTTGTTGTTGTTTTAAATCATCAAAATCAAGTTACAATACACTCTGGTTTGTATAACATAGCACCATGACAGATATCCTAGAAATTCTATTTCATATCAGTCATAGCTCTTATAGTATTTGCCAGAAGGGCAAGAGTAATATTAGGCTGAATAACATGTTTTGCATCATTTCTTATAAGAAAATGTTCTTTGAAGGAGAAGTGGAAGCCGCATTGCTATATTACAGTGTTCTCCAACCTTGGTGGCTGGGGCATGCTGGGAGTTGTAGGCCAAAAACATCTGGGGACCCAAGGTTGGATAACACTGCTATATCATCTTAATAGCATTTTGGGTTAGGCTTGCTTATGATTTTGGAGATGGTTTGTCCACATTTCTTCAAAGTAGTTGAGGTCAGCAAATAGTACTCATACATTTTCATGTGTAGAGAAAAAAAGGAAAAGTACTCCGCCAATATGGAAGCGAGCTCTCTCTTGAAGCTCACCCTTGCCAACAACGGGACGCCACAACGAAGACCAGCCTCGCAGCAATGGAGATGGGCATGGCTCATAGGTTTTGCTAGTTCTTTTCCTCTTTGTTAGGGTGTGGCTTGGGGTCCCCCCCCCCATGCTCTACTGCTCTCCATAGGCACAGGGTTTTTCCTTTCTTTTAGATATAGTGAGTGAGATATTAGATATTTAGATATTAGAATGTGAGTGAGTGTATAGTTGCTGCCTTGCTACTTAACCATAACTTAAATATAAGATAATTGTTAGTAAGGAATTGGTAACTGTTCTGTCTTTCATGTAATAAAAGTATTATTGTATCTTCTAAGTATGTTTGTCTGTTTTAGTACAGAGATAAGTAGGGAACCTACACTCACAAGCAACACACGTTAGACTCCAGCAAAAGATCCTATCACCTCTTGGGGTAGCATGGGATTGGTGCGACTGGTAACTAAAAGTGCCAACTTTGACTCTATCCAATTGTAACAGCCTGGCCCCAAGCCATTTAAGGCTTTGAATTTTAATAACAGTACTTTGACTTGGGCCCAGACATGGACTGGCAGCCAGTGCACATGGAAAAGTACTGCCCTAATATGATCATGTTGGCCCGTCCCTGTTAACAATCTTGCTGCCCTATTTTGGACCAGCTGAAGTTTCCAGATAGTTTTCAAAGGCAGCCCCACGTGTAACTCATTGCAGTAATCCAGATGAGAGGTTATCAGAGCATGGATAACTGTAGCTAGGCTATTTCTGTCCAGATAAGGATGTAGTTGGTATATCAGCCTAAGCTGATAAAAGGTGATCCATGCCACCAAGTCCACCTTTGCCTCTAGTGACAATTCTGGATCCAAGAGCACTCCCAAACTACAAACCTGATCATATAGGGGGAGTGCAACCCCCTCCAGAACAGGTTGAATATCAATCATCCGGGAAGACAAACCACTCACCAACAGTACCTCCATCTTGCCCGGATTGAGTCTCAGTTTATTAGTGCTCATCCAGTCCATTACAGTGGCCAGACACTGATTCAGAACAGCCACTGCCTCACCTGGATTTGATGAAAAGAAAAGATAGACCTGGGTGTCATCTGCATATTGATGACACCTCAGCCCACACCTCCAGATAACCTCCCCCAGCAGTTTCATATAGATGTTGAACAGCATGAGAGATAGAATAGCGCCCTGTGGAAGCCAATAGCATAGCTGCCGAGGCACAGAGCAATAATTCCCCAGCACCACCTTCTGGAATCGGCCATCCAAGTAGGAGCAGAACCACTGTAGTGCAGTGCCTCCTACTCCCAACCCAGACATCCTATCCAGAAGGATACCATGGTTGATGGTATAGAAAACCACAATGTTAGGCCGTAATCCCATACACACTTACCTGGGAGTAAGTCCCATTCTTACTTCTGAGTAGAAATATATAGGATTGCACTGCACATCTGATATAAGCTCATGCTTTTCTGCTGGTATGGCTGGTGTTCCTGTTGAAGCCCAGGTCACTCTGTAGAATGTAGAGATGACTCAGGCACTGGACACGATCACACCCACTGAGAGGTCCAAGAGAATCAACACAGTTGCACTCTCCCTTTCCCTTTCCCAGAAAAGGTCATTCCACAGAGCAACCAAGGCAGTTTCCATTCCAAAACCAGGCCTGAAGCCTGACTGAAATGGATTTACACAATCTGTTTCATTCAAGAGTGCCTGGAGTTGAATGGCAACCACCCACTCAAGCACCTTGCTCAGGAAGGGGATGTTGGCTACTAGTCTATAGTTGTTATCATCATCCAGCTCCAGGTTATGCTTTTTCCAGAGTGCCCTAATTACCGCCTCCTATAGGAGACTGGCACCACTCCCTCTCTCAAGGAGTTTACAACCTCCTAGACCCAACCTGATATTCCCTCCCTATTAGAGGTAATAAGCCTTGAAGGGCAAGGGTCAAGCACACAGGTGGGCAACCAGACTTGGCCAAGTACCTTGTCTGCATGCTCAGGCCTCAACAACTGAAACTCATCCAATAAAACTGGACCAGACGGTGCTCTGGGCAACTCTACTAATGGAACTGCATTAATTGTGGTGTCCAGTTTGTGATGGATCTGAGCAGCTTTATCTTCAAAATGACGCACAAACTTGTCACAGCATGCTAAGAGGGTTCCACCATTTCTCTCGACTCTCTCTCCCTGGACCAAATTGTAGCAGGTCATGAACCCCTTAGAAAAGTTCTGCTGGACAACACTGAGAAGATGCAATGGTGGTGGAAAAGAACTCTCTCTTTGCCATCCTTGCTGCCACAGAGTAGGCTCGATAATGAGCTCTACCCTGTGTTCAGTCGGACTCGGCATGAGTTTTCCTCCACTTGCGTTCTAGCCGTCTTCCCTCTTGCTTCATTATATACTCAGGTGTATATCAAGGAGCTGGCCGAGCTCTGCTCAGAGAGAGAGGGTGCTTGGGTGTGATCGTGTCCAGTGCCTGAGTCATCTCTGCATTCTACAGAGTGACCTGGGCTTCAACAGGAACACCAGCCATACCAGCAGAAAAGCATGAGCTTATATCAGATGTGCAGTGCAATCCTATATATTTCTACTCAGAAGTAAGAATGGGACTTACTCCCAGGTAAGTGTGTATGGGATTACGGCCTAACATTAGTTCAAGCTTCTCACTAGCTTACCACTTTGATTGTGAAGCTCACATTTTTAAACATCTGGATAGACTCAAATATGAGAGGAGCAACCATGTATTCTATAAAAGTTTTACAGTGTCTTTTCTGCCTAAATAAATATCATAGACTGCAAACAATTTATTTCTCATGATCTATACGAAAGACCATCAGATGGCTTGTTCTGTCACGTTTTCAAAATTTGTAAGTGACATTTGTTCAAAGGGAGAATATCAAAGCATTCTTTTCAAGCCTTGAGAAAGACTAAACTTCAAGAATAATTTTGAACTTTTTGTAGAGCCTTGAAGTGGGCCCAGGAGTTCTGTACACTTAAAACCAACTTCTACAGTTCAGAAGGATTTCAACGATTTAACATGATAATAAAAATGTCTTACAACCTCAAAGATTAAATAAAACACTTTTCGTTTCTGTCTTGGTCTGGAACAAATATAAACCTTAATGCCATATGCTACTATTTGGGGGTTCGTTTAATTTTAAGCACTGTATTCTGCTTTGACTTTCAGCATTTAATTAAGAAGATAACATTTGTAGATTATGGGTAGCTCATTCCAATATCCAGAATTGGTACAAGTGACACACAAGATACAGAACAGATGCAAGTGACTCATGCATGCTTTGAGGGTGGGATATGACTTTTAAGTTTTGCATCCTCCCCTACAGAGAGATGTGTGTGCTTACAATATAGGGACAACTATGTAAAGAGGTGACTGACAGCACAATCCTATACATGCCTAACCTCAGAAGCAAGCCCCATTGACTTCAATGGTACTTACTCCCAGGTAAGTGTGTGTATGTATGGGATAGCAGCCTGAGTCACTCATGAACCCTTTTTTGCTGTTCCTGGGAAATGTTGAAAGGAGCTCAAACAGTAGCAGTAGACCTAGAAGATCAATCACCTCTTCTTGTTATCAGATATGGCTGTAACGAAGGCAGGTTTAAACCAGCAAGAACAGCTAGTAAAGCCAACCAGTGAGCAAACCTGACCCCCCCAAAAAAACTTTTATTTTTTTGGACTTAGATGATATCATCTGACCTACTGTGGCCTATTGATGTAAAGCAGCTGGCCTATTGAAGTAAAGCACCTTTTTCCTCTGGCAGCAATTCCCTTTGGCGAGATCTTGCTGGGGGCACACAGGATGAATCCAAAGTTGATGCTCCTCAGATGATCAGTTCAAGACCTACTGAGGGCTTAATCCTTGACAGGGGATAATATTCCTATTGGAAATGCATTAACAATAGCAGTATTAGTACAGCAAGCTCATTTTGAGTATTCTGTTCTATCCCGATAGGACAGCGAAATGCAACTTCACATTCAACTCCTCCCCTCAAAGAAAACTGTGCTGGTTGTGTGGCCTGCTTTACTTGACCTGTGCACAGAGTTGGTGTACTGCATCTTTACTTTTCTTATTACACATCAACTTTCCTGAGCCCTTTCCACATTCCTGGAAGTGGCCATCTTAATTTTTCTTCCTAAATAGGCTACACAGTTATGGCTATGGAGGTTTCTTGCTGTGATTCTCACATGTACAGCTACAGTACCTGTCCTAGAGAACAAGTGTAATGCAGTTATTAGAGCATCAGACTAGAACTGGAGAGACCCAGGTTTAAATCCCCTCAGCCATTAAGCTCACTGGGGGACTCGACACTAACTTTCATCCTAACCTAACTCACAGGTTTGTTGTTAGGATAAAACTTGGGTAGGAGGGAGACAGATCAGATATATCCTGTTTTAACCTCATTGGAGGAAAGGCAGAATATAAATGTAATAAATAATCCCTGAACCTTTGGGGCCAGTTTAGGTAGTTACCTGGCAAAGTTGCAGCTAACTTTCCTGACTAAGTGGGATTGCCACCTTTACAGGTAAGACTTCAAAGAAATGAATGGAAAACTAGTGGTTTCCTCATAACTAACAGAAACATCCATAAGGTAACCAAGGTAACCAAGGTAACATCCATAACCTTTTTGCCAAGGTCATGACCCCTTCCATACTGTCATGCCCTCAGTCATGAAAAGCAACTGGGACACAGGTACAGAAAGAGAGGAGCTAAAGAGGTGGAGGGGCCATTGGCACAAGGTTATCCTTTTTGATTTGTACCTCATCCAAGGATTGGCTATTCCCAAAGTTCAGGGCCTCCCCCTCCCCCCTTTTTTCTCTTTGATTGACCATAGAGAATATCTATAAATTTATTTTGGAATTGGAACCTGCACAGTTTGCTATTTTCATTCCTTCCTTTTTCTTTGCAGTAGTTTTCATTGGTTGGTTATCCTTGAAAGAAAAAAGCCAGTGATAATAACATAAAAGGTCTTCTCACCAGGTCTGAAGCTATTAGCCCTATTCAGCAGTTACACATACACACACACACACACACTTAGAGTTGTGAGAGGGGGCAGGCAGAGATAAGTCTCATGGCCTGGCCCATTCCATCATGTCCTCATCACCCATCTCTTCAGCCCTCCACACATTGGGAACTGGATCTCTGCAGTGGGGAGCTGGGTCTACTCATGTAGGCTCCCCACATGATGTAGAACCTTGGAAAACTCAGGCTTCTAAACCACATGGGGCAGTCTACATGAGTAGAGAAGGCTGCCTGCTGCAGATGTTGCCCCACCAAATTATGTAGACAGAAATTCATGTAGACAGAATTTGCTTAGAAATTATGTAGACAGAATTTTGCTTAGAAAATCATGTTTTACGCAATCCATAAATTTCACTAAATAAATAAATAAATAAATTCTCCCCTGCACATGATTCTAATTGCAGGGGGAGGTGGACTTCTGAATAGGATTATAGTATAATAGTTTAGGTCAGGGGTGGGGGCATGTCACCCTCCAGATGTTTTTGGACTCCAACTCCCATCAGTACCAGCCAGCATGGCCAGTGCACAAGGATGATGGGAATTGTAGTCCAAGAGCATCTGGATGGCCACAGATCCCCCACCACTGCTTTAGGTGGTCCTTTCCTTTCATCATTGCTAAAGTGTTCTAATCCCACAGGGTGTTGCTTTCTTTCAATTTCAATTTTCCCCCTCTCCACAATTCTTAAACTAGTTAAGGTTGGCCAGGGAGGGGGGGAGAGGCAAATGTTGGCAAAGCCTCATATTTATTAAATTAGGTTTAAAATTATGTTAAAAAATGTTGACTGCTGGTAGAGAAACAATTTAAAAAGAAAAAAAGAAAATTTCAGAAGGAAAAGAAAACTTCAGATGGAAAAGGCAATGTCATAACCATTATACTACTACACCAGACCTAATGAAAAAGATGGTTACAGTCATGCCTTGGATTGAGAGCATAATTCGTTCCGGAAACGTGCTTGTAATCCAAAACACTCTTATATCAAAACAAAATTCCCCCCAAAAAAATTTGTACAGGGGGGAGGAGCCTTCGCCGGCTATGGAGCAGTAGCTTTTCTGCCGAGCTCCCGGAATGATTTGAAAACATCTGCAAATACACAGGAAAGACAAATCGTGAGTTTAAACTCCTTTGCTGTTTGCTTTCTGGAAGGTATGCAGATGTAGAGCTAATAAAGAAATAAAAAGAATAGCTTTCTTTTGATGTGCTTTGCTCTGGATTGTTTATGAGCTCCAGACGGGTGAAAAAGTCCCTACCCCCTCTTTGGAAACGCGATCGGGCGCATCCCTTGGATAACAGTTTGAAAAGGCTAATTAGGATCCTTGACACGAAAGATACTGAATTTTCTTATCAATTTGAGCAACTGGGTCCTGATAAGAAGCTACGAGGTAGTGAAAGTTCCGAGACAGCGAGGGGGAAGGGCGGAAAAATGGCGGACTCAGCTGGCAAATTCCCTGCTGGTGCCAAGCCAAAGACAACATCTCCAGCTAAGCTTAAAGGGGCAGCACCAGATTGGGAGAAAATTTTATTACAGTTTCAAAGCTCTATGGAAGCAGGCCAGCAGAAACATACAGAAGCAATTGAGAAATTTCAAAAACTGCATCAAGAGGATATGAAGCACATGAGAGAGACCATAGATCATTTGGGGGTTCAAGTTAAAGAGCTGCAAGTTAGAGTGGATAAGATGGAAAAACTCCAGGTGAAGGATGAAAAAAGTTTTGAAAAGTATGAAATGAAATTTAATGAGATGGAAATACAGATGATCAACATGCAAGACAGGCAACGTCGTTCCAACATTCGGATCAGAGGCTTCCCTATGGAGATGGGGGAGACTGGATATAAGTTAAGAGGCAGTATTTTGGAATGGATGAATGAAGCTGTCTCTGGAGAAACAATTCTTTGGGATGATATGGACATTGAGATTGTGCATAGAGTGGGAGCATTAAGGCGTGGTATGACATCCAGAGATGTTGTACTGAAATTTGCAAATTTATACAAGAAGGATGTCTTCATGAAAGCGATCAGAAAGAAAGGTCAAGTAGCTTTTAAGGGGGCTACTTTGCAAATCTACAATGATCTTTGTCAGCAAACAATTAAGTGGAGGTGAAGTGTTAAACCGTGTACAGCAGTCTTGATCAGAAAGGGATTACAATACAATTGGGGTTATCCAGTCTTTCTTACTTTTGTGTGGAACAGTAAGAGATACAAGATCTCATCATGTGATCAAGGCATGGGCCTGCTGGGAGAGTTGGGGCTTCATGATGATGCGGAGGGTCCAGAATCGATGGGTCAACTGGAAGAAGAAGGAGCCAGCGGAGGAATTGTATAAGAGGTCGTTTCAACACGAGAAGAAAAAAGAAATAGAAAATGTTTTATAAAGAAGTTATCCGGGAGGGAATGAGGGGCTGCTGTTCGGGCTGGTGATGGGTCCTTCCCCCCCCCCTGGAATTGTTAGCGAATTCGATAAGACAGGAGAAGAAATTACTGGGGATAGGAATAGAGACCAAATGTAAGATAAACCTTTTTGCAGATGATATCTTGTTAACATTAGAAAGGCCTATAGAAAATTGGGATTGGATAGAAAAACATTTCGATGAATTTAGAGAAGTAACAGGGTTAAAAATTAATTGGGATAAATCGGAGATAATGACATTTAATTGTAGTAAAGTGGAGGAAAGGGGATTTAAACAAAGGAAAGTGGATATAAATATAAAAAACATAATTAAATATTTAGGTATTGATATATTAAAAGATATGGATAAAATAGGGGAATGTAATTTAAAAAACTAAAAGATGAAGTTAAAAATCAAATAGAGGATTATAAAAAATTGGGATTATTGTGGTTTGGTAGGATAGCCTTGATTAAAATGAAGATTTTACCGAAGTTTAATTTTTTATTTAGAATGATACCATATAAGATATCAGAGAAAGAAATTAAAGAGTGGCAAGTAATGTTAAATAGCTATTGTAATGGGGGGAAAAAATCAAGGATTACTAAGAATAGATGGTATAAAGCTCAAAAATAGGGGGACTTGGTCTCCCTAATTTAAAATGGTATTATATAGCTAATCAACTTAGATATATTATGGATATTATTGTTAGAAAAGATTTTATGTGGTGGGAAATAGAGGCATTTGAATTGGGTAATAGGGTGGATAAATTCTTATTTACAAAACAAGGACATATTATGACAAAAAGATTAGAAAATCCCTTTTTAAAAAATATGTTAGAAATTTGGGGTAGAAATAAGGAAATATTTTTACCAGGTATATCCCCGCTTACTCCAGCGGTGGTTATGGAAGATTTTCCCGAGAATGTTAGACATTTAGAACGAATTTTTAGAGAGAAAAAGGTGATAACTTTAATGGATTGGCTGGAAAAAATGGAGACAAGACAGCAAATAATTGATAGGGTTGGGGCAGGAAGAATTTCTTGGTTAAATTTAATTCAATTAGTACAATGGGGTAAGAAATGGAAGAGGAGACATGAGCATGAAAGGGATTTCACTGCATTTGAGCAGGTGGTTATGTCTAGAGAACTCGTAGAAGGAAATGCATCAGCTAGGGGTCTTACAAAGATGTTATATAAAATGTTGCAGAAATCAGTAGAGCAAGCAGAAAATCTTAAAATAGTTTGGGATACAGAGTTTGAAGAGGAAATATCAAAGGATGAGTGGAATAAGATTTGGGATAGGCGAATATTGAAAAATATGTCTATAAGAATTAAAGAGAATTTTTATAAGCTAATTTGGAGATGGTATTTGACTCCAGTGAGATTAAATAGAATAGACAATAAATGTTCTCCAATGTGTTGGCGAGGATGTCAGGAATTGGGTACATATGCTCATATGTGGTGGAGTTGTAAAAATGTAATGGATTTTGGAAAATGATTTTTGAGGAAATATCAGAAATTGTTGGAGCTGATTTAGAGGTATGCCCTAAACTAGCTTTGCTAACAATAACGGAAAAGGTGATCGGTTCTCAAAATGTTAAAGAATTAATCATAAATTTGTTAACGGCAGGTAGACTAATGATAGCAAGGAAATGGAAAATCCAGCAAGTTTTCACTATTACTGAATGGTATAAGGAAGTATGGGATATGGCTTTGAATGATATGTTGACTTGTAATATTAAATGCAAAAGGGGTCAATTAAAGAAAAATAATTTTAAGGATATTTGGGGTTTATTTTTGGAATATGTGTTTAAAAGGGGGAAAGGGAGTTTACCCTGTCAAGATATGTTGTATTTTTGGAATAATGAACAATTATAGAGTTATTGGATTGTTTGGTCCCATGGTGATGGGAGCACAATATTAGTTATGTGTGTGTGTTATTTTCTTTGTATTGTTTTAAAATTTAATAAAAAAATTTATTTAAAAAAAAAAAAAAATTGTACAGAGATTTTTAATTTAAGCTGTACTAAAGTACTTGTATTGCAAGACGTCGCTTGTATATCAAGTAAAAAAAAATTAACTAAATATTTAAAATATTTGCTTGTCTTGCAAAACGCTCTCAAACCAAGTTACTTGCAATCCAAGGTATTACTGTACTTTATTATTGCAGGGTGGTTGTCGTTGTTGTTTTTCTCAGAGAAAACAAAGCAAAACCTACCACCAAGAAAATGGTTGCCTCTCTTCCCAACTCCACGTGTTTCTCACATGAAGGGACTCCACCCAGTTAAAAGGCAGTAGGGCTGTGCTGCCTGTCTTCCTGGTCCTGACCCTTAACATCCACATGTTCTGTGAATGTCCCAGTCTGAAGGAAGGGCTGGTTGTTCTAATGGAGGCTGAGCCACATGATGCTTAGGGCTCCAGAGCATGTTGGTGCCTCCACAAGCACACACTGTCTAGTAGTGTTTCAGTAAGCACACTTGCATGTATCCAGTGCAAATTTCAGATATTCAAGCAGAAAGAATGGCAGATGACTGATGCATCAGTGCTGCTCTGTGACCAGGGAAAGGTCGTTTAGAAGCCCCAGATCTGGAAGGTACTTCAGAAGCAGGGGATTTCAGAAGCACTGAAATAGGAACAGGATGCTGTGCTGTATTGAAACCCGGAATGTGTAAACACAGCCTGGAACTGCAGTGTTTGAACCTGTCCTGAAGTTTTTAAAGGGATGTTGTGTGAGATCTTGCTTCCTAGGAAGGTCGTGGGTGATTTATTACATTCCACTGACATGATATTACTGGTTGATCATTTTACATTCCAGTGGCCCAAAATAATGGGTTTAACATAAAATATTTCACATGATAATGGTTTACATTATCTCATATTTATATTATTTATATTTGTATGTATTTATTTTAAAATATTTATATGCCACTTCCCATTTTTAAGAATCCCATAGTGGCTTTTCAGCAAATTATAAAACAATACATCATTATAATAGCACACAACATTTCAACAGGCTAATATTTGGAGAAAGCCAGGGTAAACAAGGGAATTTTCAATAATCGTCAAAAGCACATGATCATTAGTGCCTGACATATGCCAGAGGGGAAGTCATTCCAGAGGGAGGGCACCACCACCACAGAGAGTGCCCATTGCTGTGTTGCTGCCAGATGGGACTCTGTGGGATGCAATGTGGACAGCAAGGTTTCCCTTAGAGATTGTAGTGGTTTAACAGGTCTATATAGGCAGAGACGGTCTTTCTGGCTACCTGGTCCTGTTCATTTTATTGTGGTTGTCATTCTTTTAATAATTTTTATCTTGCAGCTTGAAGGCTTGTTTTTAAAGAAACCAGAGGAGGAAGGGCGCAGGGAAGCATGGATAACATAGCAAACATAGAAACAGATGTGCATGTGGCCCATAGCCAAGAGATAAGAAATAAAACTTATCAGAGGCAGTATGCCTATGTACTCCAGTTACTGGGAAACATGGGCGGGAGGGTGCTGTTGCACTCATATCCTGCATGTGGGATCCCGTTTATAGCTGGTTGGCCACTGGGTGAACAGAATGCTGGACTAGATGGACCCTTGGTCTGATCCAGCATGGCTCTTCTTCTGTTCTTATGTTAACTAAATCTTATTTGAATGTTTTGCCCTAAAACCCTTAGGCTGCACTCCTAGACACACTTACCTGGGAATAAGTCGCATTGAATGTGATGAGACTTACTTCTGTGTAGACCAGCATAGGTTTGCACTGTTAAACTACTATTTCTATATCCTTCCCCCTGTTTTAGATTACACTAAAAACCCATTCTTGACTTTTTAAGAGAAAAAAATAATGAAAAAGGCATGGGTAAATGATAGTAGTATTAGTATTAGCCCAGAAAAGGTGCTTTGAAGGAGTTTGAAGGTGATGTAGGGTGAAATGTGACAAGCTTTCAAAATCCAGTCTGGAATTCTGATGACAGATTTTGAATTTGAATCCCCCCCCCCCGAAGCATGAAATAGAACCAGCATAGCAGCCCTGTCCCAGCAGCGTATGTGTCAGGGGGGGGTTTAACCCATTTTTGTTCCTTTTACATTTGGAAACCATTACCATGCTCATATTCTAATACCATCTTCAAGAGTTGGGTGTCATTTCCCAGTCTTAGCATTCAAAAGATAAATCCCATCTAAATGATCCTGTTTCAAGTACTTGACTTCAGAGTACACACCAGCTTTACAAATGACAATGTGCGCTGCAATGCCAACAGGAATCCGCAGAGAGGATAACATAACCTGGGTGGCTTCATTGAGGAGATCAGATGGAGAGAATGAACCTCCATCAGAGAAAGAGTGTGGCAGCAGAGCTAGAAATGACAGCCACAGCATAAGCTGCTCCGCTCTTTGCCAGACAGCTCCAGCCGAAATGTTAAGAGGCAGCAGGGGGGCAGGCAGAACGTGTATGCAAATTGCCCAATTAGGTGTAACCTGCTATTGAAGAAACATTTGCAAAGGCGGCAACAACAACAACAACAACAACAACAAAAGATACAGCAGAAAACCATTCTGCAACCCTGCGATGTCAATTTAAAATTTGTCCCAGATTATAAATATAGAAGACTTTTTGTTAGTTTGTATGCCGAGAATTATCAGGATCCCCATGAAATATGCAGTTCTAAAAATGTCAGGTACCCTGTATACATAATAATAAGGGTGTGACAAGCAGGAGTTCTGGTAAAGAACAAATGCTTCCCCCCCTGACTCCAATCACATACGAAAGGTCAAGGTTTCCATATACGTAAAGCAGAAGTCAGTATCCTATGCTAATCCGCAGGGATCTGAACTTTCAAGGAGCCAAGTACCTTCTATGGCATGCTGAGCACACTGAATTTATGTTGATTATAGGCGGGTGCCACAGGGACTTGAAAAAACGCACATCTCATTCTATCAACTGCCAAGTGGAATATCTATATTTCCCCCCTCCCAATCTTTTATTTTTGCATTTCACCCCTGCACGTTAAAACATTTAAAAGTTAAAACATAAAAGTTAAAACATTTTTAGTAGCATAACCATTAGCAAGAGACTGATGCAGGGCCAGAATCAACACCTGGTCCTGTTGGGCAGCTGCCAAGGCCCCAGCACCCTGTCAGGGCCCACTGCTGATGCCAGCCCTGTCTCCCCACATCTTTATTCTGGCCTGGCACTCTGAGCATCACCATGTGGTGACCCTGGGGCATTGTGCGAAATGAAAAGGGTGGCTAGACCCAGCCACCCAGCACTGCATTAAGCACTGTCCCCCACCTAGTTAAGCTCATCAGGGCCCACTGACAAAGAAGAAGCCCACAAGAGGACAGTTTGCCCAGGGCCTCATCAAACCTGGCGCTGGCCCTGAACTAATGTATAAACACACACTTACCTAATACTTACTGTTTCATTCTAACTCTTCTGCAGCACCTTTCATCCCAGCATTTGAGTGCTTTCCATATTGAGATGATGAAGACAGTGCTGACTCCAGATTTTGGATGACCCTCAGGTAAGACAACCCTCAATGGGGCCCTTCTACCTTCTTCCCGCCATTATCACCAGCTCCTATTGCACCTCAGCCTCTTCCTCATCATTGCTACCACTTGCTTGCTTGACAGGCAGTGAGCCAGTGGGCAAGTAGGCAATGGCATCTACTCCTTCTTCTCACCATCACCGTTGTCTGGGCCAGGTTAACAAGCAGGTTGCAATGATAGAGAGGAGGGGCAACTCCAGGGGACTCTTGTCAATGGGGCCCTACTAGGCTATGGACCCTTGGCAGGTGCTCAACCATACCTACACTGGATGTGAGCCCTTGATGAAGAAATGCACGCTACGTGCAGCATTCATGCAAACCAAAATCAACCAGAAGTAGGTCCTTTTTTCTGGAATATGTCTGCAATCTTATACCCACTTTCTTGACAGTAAGGGTCACTGAACTCTGTAGGATTCACTTCTGAATTAGCACGTATAGGATTGTGTTGTAAATGCCTTATGGCTTCACCATGGCTTCATTCCATGCCATTGTCGTAATGCTTGGAATCCTAGCTCTGTCTGGATGGGTCTAATCACACATGTGAACCTGCCTAATGTGCACTTCCCAGACCAATTAATGAATTGAAATGCAGCTATCCTTTGATATTCACTCTCCCTTGAATGTTATGATGCAGTTCTCCAGTCAAAAAATGTGTATACAAATGTGTATAATAGGGGAATGTGCACACAGAAATGCATATATTAGTAAAAATAAAATAGAAAAGATGCATTATATTAGGGGGGAAATTGCTTGCAAAAATGTGTATATTAGGCAAAATTGCATACAAAAATGCAAATGGGTTTTTTGTTCAGACTTTTTTTTAAAAGCAAATTGATGCCGAAATGGGATGAACTTGTGATTTTTAAAATGAGAAACTGAGAGAAAATGAAATTAACGGATTTGTCCATCCCTAGCTAGAATGACCAACATTTATTTATTTATAAAATTTACAAACCATGCCTTCATCCAGAAATGGATTCCAGGAATACATAAAAAAATTAAATCTTCAAAACAACTTTAAAACAACATAAAACTTTAACAGCCATACGATAACATTGGAAGAAATATTTTTTCAACTGGCTAAAAATATACAATGTATTTTAAATGTCTGGGTGAACAGAATGATTTTAATTTCTTGCCAAAAGGAATACAGTGTTGGTGCTAGGTGTACTTTCCAGAGGAGGGCATTCCAGAATTGGGGTGCCACCACCAATGGCCCTCTCTTTTGTACATACATAATGCACTTCTCCTATTGATGGAATATGGAGAAAGGCCTCCTGTGATGATCTTAATGCATGAGCTGGTTGGTATAAGAGGAGGCACTCCTTTGGTTAGAATGTTCAAACAAACACCCCTGAAATGTTGGAGGGGCATGGCACCGGCACCTGGCAGCCATGTCCCATGATCCTGATACATGTGGTGGCCATGACCTCCAGCTACAATGCCCTACTGCATAGGGACAAACATGCCAGTTCTGATGCAAAAGAATACATAGACACAAATCTGACATCAGGAACAGTAATGTTCAGAAACCAGTGGGAAAACATTTCAGCCTCCCAGATCACGCTGTCAATGACCTTGAGGTGACGATCCTTGAACAAAAGAATTTCAAAGACAGATATCAATGCAAAATTTCTGAAGTACAATTCATCAAGACATTCAACTCTATTTCCTGTGGTTTAAATAAGGACAACATTTTTTTCAAATCACACTGTATATGTTAATAGCCTCACCATTGCCATGATGTCTGTGTTATCACACAACATTTTGTGAATGGCAACTGTTAAGGTAATTATCACTGTCTACTTTTTGCACTTCAATTCCCTCTGACAGCACAGTTTACATCTCCCTCCACCCCAGCCCAGCATGTATATTTACATCTGCCAATTTGAGTTTAATACTTTATGCATCTGATGAAGTGGACAGTGTCCATGAAAGCTTATGCCAGAATACATTTGTTAGTCTTTAAGTTATCACAAGAATCTTAATTGTTTTCACATAATATGAAACATAGAAGGATCCTCACAGGCAGACGAAGGCTAAACATTTTTGAAGTAAATCCTTATTATGATGAACTAACGTTACAAATTCTCATCAGGGCTGTAATCCCTATACACACTTATCTGGCAGTAGTAGTAGGTGATCACTCATGACCGAGTAAGATTGTGTTCCAAGATAAAATTACAAAAGAAGATTATATAAAACGAAATTGTATAAAATTGTGTAAGCTCTAGAGATGGGTCTAGCGATAAGTGACTGTGGAGGCCAATTCTAGATCCACACAGCTTGCCACAGTGAGGACACAGGTTACCAGATGGAAGATGGTCCTGTAAAGGATTCGTTTGACGTGCTTTTTGCTTAGTACGTTTCTCCCTTTCACCTTGCACTCGGGCTTCTTCAAAGTCCATGGAACCTTTGTGAAAGGCCAACCTCCAGTTAAAGCGTTCATGGGCCAGAGCTTCCCAATCCTTGATGTTTATATTGCATTTTTTTAGATTAGCCTTGAGAACATCTTTAAACCTCTTATACTGACCACCGATATTCCGCTTTCCATCCTTGAGTTGGGAATAAAGTAACTGCTTTGGGAGATGGCAGTCAGATATTCGAACAACATGACCGGTCCATTGAAGTTGGTATTGAAGGATCATTGTTTCAACGTTAGTAGTCTTTGCTTCTTCCAGTACACTGACATTTGTTCGCCTATCTTCCCAAGTAATTCGCAGGATTTTCCGGAGGCAACGTTGATGAAATCATTCAAGGAGATGGAAATGACGTTTATAGATAGTCCATGTTTCGCAGGCATACAATAAAGTTGGTAATACAATGGCTTCATAAACCAATGTTTTGGTCTCCCTACAGATATCCCAATCCTCGAACAGTCTACGTTTCATTCGAAAGAATGCGGCACTTGCGGAGCTCAAACGATGCTGGATTTCAGTGTCAATGTTAGCTGTAACAGAAAGATAGCTGCCAAGACAGAGAAAATGATTGACATTTTCCAGTATTGCCCCGCCAAGCTAGATAGATGGCATGGCCAAAGGGTTAACTTGCACGTGCTGATGAAGCACTTGCTGATAAAGCACTTTGGTTTTTTTGATGTTAAGTGAGAGACCTGGCAGTAAGCCCCATTTAATTCAATAGGACTTACTTCTGAGTAGACATAGGATTGTTTTGCATAATACCTACAAAATGGTGAGTGTCGCCAAGTTTTCTCCCAGATATATCATCACATGTGAAGCAGTCCTTGCCATAATGTGGTCCTGCCTATAGGTCAAATCCAGCAGCAGGGTTTGGATGCTCTGAAATGTTAAGGTAGCTGTAAACAGACTTGGCAATGTTTGATTGACTACAGAACTAAGAGTATCTTTAAGACTGTGATCCTACCTGGGAGAAAGTCACATTGAATTCAATTGGGTTTTCTTCTAAGTAGACATCTATAGTATCCACTGTAAATGTATGATATTTCGTGCAGCACCCAAATGTTAGTAAAGCCCAAGGGTGACCAGAATGCAACTTGTTCTAAGACTCAAAGTGCCAAGCTCGATTTACTCAATGTGACGGATGTAAGTATAACACAATAAATCTGAACTAACCTCATAGTGGAACAATATTCTGACTTGCTCAGAGGCAAATACAAGATACTCTGAAACCTGGTAGGTTAAGTGATCAGTGCTTTCTAGAGGATTGCGTGCAGCATGCATTTAAGTGTGCATTTATTTTCTATTTGTTAAATCATGGTCCTTTATTGGATAAATTGAATGGTTTAGATATAGCATCATCTGTAATTAATTGGTACACTTGCTACTTAAGAGGGCACATACAACTTGTGTTATTAAATGGTGTCATGTCAGATTTAATGGATGTCATTATAGGAGTACCTCAGGGATCCATCCTTGGACCATTGTTATTTACGATCTTTATAAATGAACTGACAACTCGGCATTCTGAGTGCAGCATTCATTTTTATGCTGATGACACAGTCCTGTGCAGGCACTTCTAGTCATTAACTGAACTTGAAGCTGACCTGCTTAGGGATTTCAAACATTCAGCATTACTTTGGTGTCAAGCGGGTTGTTAGGGAAGACAGGAAAATGACTTTAGCAGTGTCCGGTCTGTAAAGGTTCAGGCCTGTTAGCTTAAAATGTCTTCTGTGTCTAATGTTTTTTGCATATAAGAAACCCAAAAAAAGAAAATTTACCCAGACTGTGATGTTCTGCCTAGTTTTTTGCAAGACCTATTTCTCTTGGTTAGCAGAGATGTAGGGATTCACCACCACCCTTCCAAGCCACTCTACCATGTCTTCCCTTAGCTTCAGCCATGCAAAGCTCCTCCTATCTGCTCCACCCTAGCTCCAGCCAAGGAAAACCTTTCAATCAACCATGGCAGCTAAATGAATGTCCATATCCCAAGGCATGGGACATTTCTATTGTCATTGCCCTCTTGCCCTGCTTGTGAACTTCCAGAGCATTTGGGTGCCCACTGTTGGAATCAGAATTCTGGACTAAATGGGTTGACTTACCCAAGTTGATAAACTGCAGGGCCCTGTGTGTGGTGTAGTGGTTAGGGTGTTGGGCTGGAACCTGGGAGACCAGGGTTCAAATTCACACTTAGCTATGAAGCTCACTGGGTGTTCTTGAGCCAGTCACTGTCTCTCAGCCTAACTGATCTGACAGGGTTGTTGTGTGGCTGGACTACCATATATCAGGGATTGAACCTGGGACTTTCTGCATACAAAACAGGTGCTTAACCACTGGGCTACCCTCTCTTCCGTTAGCTTCTGCTTTGTACACTTGGAAGGTTTGCCGCTGAAATAGACCCATCTCTCCTTACCTTGGGAGAAAGAAGGAATTGTTGAAACATACATCTCTCTGTCTCTTGTGCTTTTGTTCTAATAGTAAATGTGAATTCCTACCAAATCACCCTTGCCGGGCAAATCAGCAAAATGTCCAGCAGACTTTTTGAAATGGTGAGTTTTCATTTAAGATGTGGATCCTGTGTCAAAAAATAGCTCTCCATTATATGGAGCTAAATAGTAGAAGAAAGCTATGTAATTCAGAGTACACATCACATTTGCATCTTTGAAGAAGGCGGGGGGGAGGGAGATCCAGGATATTTAGACTGTTCAAATGGAAGTCCTTTATGTGCTAAATGAATATGAATAGCAAAAATATTAGTCATAGCATTTATTGTTTGTTTGTTTAGAGTGTTATTGCCTGTTCTACTCCTAAAAAAAAAGTATGCAAAGCAACGTACAACAACAACATGAATGATAGGACAATCTGAACAATAAAGTCAGCAGCACAATGCATCTTACAAACATTCTAAAAGCAAGTGAAAATCAAAATCCAACTAAAAATGAAGGAGAAGAGGAGAAGGCCTAATCCTCCAGTACCGATAGAGTAGTGCAGGTGGTAACAATAGTACCAGAACTCTCTGTAATAAAAGTAAAATGGATCACCTTTTTCTTTGAAAAAGCAATACATAAGGTTGGTTCTGCGTGTGTGCATAAAAGAGAATCACAGCCTGAGTTTTTGCAGAGTTAAGCACAATTGTTTCATTTTTTGTTATATTAGGAAACAAACCAGTTTTTATCTTTTCATTAATTTGATGGAAAAACATCCAGTCTTCCATTTGGGGTCAATACCACAAGGTGCCTCAAGGCAAAAAAGAAGAGGAACATTGCAATCCTATGTGTCAGAAATAAGTCCCATTGAGTTCCATTGGTAAGTAAACCCAGGTAAATAAGACCAATTAGATTGCACTAACAATCATTTTCATTCCGAATCCCAAGTGACTGGAAAATGGGCTGCTTCATTCTGTTCTTTCCACACAAAATAGCATAATACCTTGCAAAGATGGCCTATGCAGTTATTTAAAGAATAACTGCAGTTGTATTGATATGGTTATTGTAGCTATATGGTTTGTTGTTATGAGCTTTTGTGAAGTTCTATTACTTGTATGCTAATCTTAAAGATAATGCTATAATTTGTTTTAGTATTACAGAAGTATATGCTGGAACCACTATACTTGAGGGTCTGAAAGCATCTTTCTCAGTCCTTAAGCCCAATGCAAAGATTACATGAGGGGCTCCAAGTCTATTTGCTGGATATTATAATACATATTCTTTGAACTCTGAATTGCATTGAATTCTGTTCTGAGGGGAGGGCTTCTTAGCTCTCCTAGTTTCTACCTAATGTATTGATGCCTTTGTCTCAATAGCACAAATGTTTCTTCCCATGATTAGCATGTTTTTAATTATTCATGGTGTATTTGCTTCCTTTCCGTTTTGTTTAAAATCCATTGCCCAAACAATTGTCTTTATTTTGATAGCAGGTTTGTTGTTGTTTTCTCCACCACTTATCTGTGGGTACCTTTTAGGCTTCCCAATAAACATTATGGATTTGCTTGCTGCATCAGCACAAACCAACTATTCAACAACGGGAAGCGCATGTCTTCATGATGCCAGCAGTTGGTAGGGTTTAGTGCTGCCTGGTACCGCTGTGTATAGTAACTGAGCATTAACAACTGTGGCTCATGCTGGCTCAGCTTATCTGAGTGTGGAAAGGGGTCAGGCCTGGTTATTACTTGGATGGGGGACCCCTCCTCTAGTTTCCTGCATTGAGCAGGGGGTTGGACTTGAGAGCCTTGTAGGCTCTTTCCAACTCTATGATCTATGAAATCTATGAAACTGCTTTGGATGTTGTAATTTGACTTTTGTAATTGGATATTGTAATTTCTAGTGATGGGCAAACTTACCCTGGGTGAATATGTTATTTCATCGGAAAGCAGCAGACTGACCTGTGTAAGCTCAGACAAGAGTTTTCCCTTATGTTTCGCGTAAACAAGCTTTTGCACAAGCACAATGTCAAAGTGCATCTTGAGAACTGTAGTTTGGAAATGTGTAGTGCATCATGGCATCATGTATCACCATGTTATGTGCCCCTTTCCTGATTGATTGTTTTCGTGTGGCATCTCACAGAAACGCTTAACCCACCAACAGCAGTATGTAAACTACACATTTACTTACTGATCAAAATAAAAGTACTGCACAAACAACAATGACTCAAATCTGATCTGATGAGAATAAGAGAGGGATGTGATGTGATCAAAGTTTACTTTAAGCAAGAAAAGGGTTAGTCCAACCAGCTCAGTGCATTTGCAGAAATAGAATCGTTTAGATACAGGTTGCGCATGTTCAGAAGCTCGCAATTAATTCTGGACTTAATAGCGAATTCGTAAAATGCTAGTCCAGGCTCATTATAATTGTGAGCATTACGGAAGGCTGTGGATCAACCCGGCGAGTGGTCTAATTACGAAATTCAGCAGCATCACTGTTAATCTGGTGTTTGGCTTTTGTAATTAGGCTGACACTTTTTTTGATGCTAAGGCTGGGGTTGGGGAATTGATAAGAGCAGTTCCTTCCGTTTCATTCATTATGAAGGCATATCAAAAAGAAACATTCCCAGTTGCTTCAAAGGTCCTTATAGCTGGTATTGTACGTCTCAGTGATTATTGCTGAGTTATGCTGCAGTGATATACTCTCCTGAGCTGCTGCTGCTGCTGCTGTGGTGGTTTTTAAGCCATATCGAAGGAGGAAGTGACTTTATGTTCTTAGATACAGAGAATGGCAGCTAAAGAAGCATGCGACCAAGGGGACTTAAACTGTCCTGTTCAACCATAAACTTCCCGTACTAATAGGCAGCCATTTTATCCTTACAGTGTCCCTGGAAAGGAAACTTTGGTTGCTACTGGTGGTGGTAAAGCAGCAATGCCAGCTACTTTGGGGTTGCTGGGCGGTTGCCGCCTCCTCTCCACCCCAGAGACCACAACCCGATTGCTGTATTACTGCTGCTAAAGGTGGGAGTAAAACAGCAATCCAGGCCGCATGGTGCTTCCTGGGGCAGGGAGGAGGCTACAGCCCTCTTCCGGCCACAGCCACCCTGACCTGACTGCTGCTTTTTTCTCCATTATTACCAGGGAGCAGTGATCCCACCAGCGTACCACACTGCCAGTCTGCCGCAGAGGCTGTGGTCTTGGGAAGCTGCCAGACAGGGCGTGGGGGCTGCCTGCGTCCATCCTGTGGGCCATGCTTTTGGCACCCTTGGCTTAAATCCTGGGTGGGCAACTTCAGAGGATGCAGGGGCCAATTTCCTGCCCCTGAAACCCCACTGTGGCTGCACCCCCACCCCACCCCAAAATCTCCACGGCAAAATGGAGCTGAAATTCGGAGGCAATGTGGCAGTGGCGAAAAGAAAGAAAAGAAAAGCCGTATTTCCACTTGAAAGCAAGGCACGCAAGGAGCGCACACTTTGTTTTAAAATTGAAATGTGGGTTTTTTGGCGGCGGCTGCCGTACCACCACAATTTGGCAGCAATTCACCAGCAGTGAACTCGGCGGTGGTGGCAGGGGCTGCAAGAAAGAAAGAAAAAAAGTCCGGGGGCCATATGTTGCCTACCGCTGACTGAAAGGGTGTGGTTTAAGATTAATGTCATGAGTGTCAACAATCTGAAGTCAATTAATGGAAGGAAGCAAAGTGAACAGTAACTATTATGAGTCATATATACCTGAAATTATTTTGTCACATATGGGGGGGGGGGGTTGGGGGGGACTGCCAGGATGACAACAATGGGAAATTGATCTGAATAGTGGCTGGCAATAACCACCTCACAAGTAATGGACAATTGGCTTTTTTTTGCTACAGTTTTCATATTGTGAAACCTGTGGAGATTGGAAAGGAGGAGACGTGCACAATACTTTTCCTGAAAGAAAACAGCAGCATGTTTTCTGACATCGCTGCCTTACCAATGGAACGAGAAAAACAGAAATAGCACAGGGCAGAGTCATTGTAATGGACTTGTGGGAAGCATCGGCGGGATGAGTCTGAGAGCAGTTATACAGTCAGAATGGATGGGGGATGAGAGAAGGATGTTGAACCCTCAGCTTGCTGCCTATTTAGAATACAATTCAAACCACTTCTTCACTATGAAATCAGTCAATAGAAAATGGAGCTGTGTTTGGAGGCTTTTCTATGACAAAAATGCTCCTCTGAGCCAGCAGCAAAGGACAAGGCAAGCTTTCTAATGCAAACAGAAAACCAGGGGGATGGTTTCCTTAGCAATGATCCCCACATGTGTTAAGCACCCAGCTCAAATGCATTATGCTAGCTAGACAAAGGATGAGCACTCAGCGACCTAGCCTATTGCTTGTAGGTTGGCAAAAAGACTTCACATTTCTTTCATGGAAAATACTCCACAACAGATGGCCCTTCTTGGAAGGGGCCAGCTCATTATCAAAGAATATTTCATTTGAGACTGTTGGAATTAAGATTCTCAAATACTGGCTCCAGCCCAGGGAAAAGACCAGATAATCTAAGGGAGGTGTCCAAAGCCGAAGTTGGGAGTCCCTTCACCATGTCTCTTCCAGGCAAGTTCTCTTTTTTAAAATATATTTTATTGAATTTTCCAATCATACAACTACTAAAGAATAAAACAAAAAATACAACATAAACATTGTGCACCCCCCCACCTCTTGGGACCAAGTTATATTTCTTCCCCAAAAGATTTATATATATATATATATATATATATATATATGATATTATTCTATATCCAAAAATGTAACTAATCTTGACAAGGTTCATTCCCCTTCCCCTTCACCAACACATAATCCAAAAATTTACCCCAAATGTTCACAAAAGTGTCTTTCTCCTCCAGGCAAGTTCTACCACCATCTCCATTAAATGTAACTCATATCCAATTTTGCGGTAGGCAGGAATCAGCAGCGCCAGATCAGTTGCTCCTGTCATTCAGTCTTCCAGCTATTTACGTATGAGCTGAGGAGGGATGATTCTAGCATACCTGGGTAAATATTATGTGCCAACAGTATGTGGTGGACCTAGCAGGTAAGTGTGGAACATGGATGGATTTCTACCATCCCATCTTTGTCAACATATGTTGTCCTTAGGATCCCACCAATAATATAATCCCACTCCTGTTCCACCATGTGTGGAAACCTTTGATTAGAAATCCCACTTTTGTGCCACCCAAGTGTCACTATATTAAAAAAAAAAAAAAAGTACCTTAATTCTTTATCCTTTAATTTTACACTGGCCCCATTCAATACTTAATAAAATTGTACCCTGTCAGCACTCACTCAGGGCCAAAACAGACATTACTTTTAATCTGTGTCTAGCTGCTATATCTTACTTTCATTTTTACTCTAGAGTAGGTGCAGGGCCCTGATCCAGATTGGGACCCTAGCTTGGGCTTTTAAGGTCTGAATCGGCCTCCTGAACCTACTCTAGAGTAAAAATGAAAAAAAATATGTAGCTGCAGACACAGATTTCAAGTAATGTCTGATTTGGCCCCTCTGTAGCAGTGTTCCAGGCCATAGACATGGCATAAACAGACAAGGAGATTATTTAAAAACTTAAGATAAACACATTTTTAAATTTAAAACTTACTTGCATATTATGACATTCAATTATGTAGGAGATTAGATGCGATCAATACGCGTTACTATTTACTTGCCTTAAAAGTTACTTTTAATAAAATAAAAAAAAGGAAGCAGCTATTACCTTAACCTAGTTCACTTCTGTATTAAAGCCCAATTTCCAGTTACCTTATGCCTATCTCCACCCCAGTTAGCCCACCAACAATGACTCAGTGGTTCATTCTCCCTGAAGTCTCCCTGTGGTCGGAACCCTTTGGAAGGATACCGGTTGTAAAAAGTCTCTCAGCTGTCTCTCACATTAGGCACGCATCTCCCCGAGACCCATGATCTTCACCTAGCAGGTTTGATTCAGCTTCACCTGAAGTCTTCCTTCTGGTCTGGCACTTATTGACAAGGACACAGCAAAGAAGTCACTCAGTTGCCTCCTCCTGAAGTCTTGCTGCCTTCTTGAGGTCAACTGCCTTCTGCAGACAATCTGGCCAGAAAGCCCTCTTCAGAACTGCTTCCAGAGTCTTCCTCTCCTAGTGGATCTCACTTCTGTGCCTTCTGTGACTTCAGTCTGACATCTTCAGTCTCTTCCCTTAGGCTACACTACTGCTTTCTCCACCTGGATGAATGCTCAAACTGACTGACCTGATGCAATGAACCTGGGACAGTGTTGCAACTGTCCTTTGCTACTCTCTAGCCAGAACCCACTGACCAATGATCATTTAACATATAGTTAGTAGAGGTGTGTACCAGCCACAAGAGTTGACTTGGGCCCTTTGGCACTTTGGAAAACTGCCCAATTCTGCACAAACTGATTCAGAGTCTGTCTGCTTCAACTCAGGTACAAACCCGAAGTCAGGAGTCAGAAATCCGAGGCTTCGTGCCTCCCACGGACTATCATGGAAAATAAGAAATAAAAAACCAACTGGCTATACCTTTGTTTCTCTTTGTGAGACGGGATGGCATTTGCAGAAATATAGCCCCCCTGGGTAAGGAATACACCCGCCAACTTTCAAATACATAGGTGCCGCAGTTTTTGTTCTATGCACCCATATATATATATTATATATATATATGAACTTGTGTTAATTTTTATTTCTTGGAAGAATTGGGCAACACTTGCAGGGATAGAGACCCCTTCTGAGGGGATTGAGCCTGACCAATTCCAGAATGATGTCCACAGGGAGTTTTGTGCAAGAGCAGCCTTGATCTTTTGAGGGTCTCCCCCCCACACACACACACAAAAGAAAAAGAAAAAGGATGGGCTTATCCCCCTGTATTCCTTGTGGAGCATAGCATTGTTCTGAAAATGACAGATAGCACAG
>JAHFWL010001456.1:0-52272 GCA_021292165.1 Shinisaurus crocodilurus
TATCCTCAGATCTAAACTGAGATAGCCTTGGCTGGACCAGGGGTAATATAGGCGGGATATAAGTATAATTAATTAACTAATCTTTGCTACCATAAGGTGCATAATCATAAACCATAATCTTTGCACCATAAGGGCTAGAAACTTGGATTTTAAATATGCATTTATATCGGAAAGCTGAGATTCTCGAGAAGCCAGCTCTTGTGTCTGATACCACATCCTGCACCGCTGTGGAACAGTGCCCAATCCACGGCCCTGCTCATTGATCCCCCTCCAAGGCCAAGCCACATGTTCCATTCTGCCAGGTACAGTACCTCCAGCGTGACGCTCCAAGCCAGCACGTGCTCCCCACCATCCCACATGCAGAGCTGCCTGTCGTAGCCGCAGGTGACAAAAAGGTCCCGCGAAGGGTGCGTGCCCAGCCCCCATAGTTCGTCCGTGTGCCCCTGCAAAGGAAGAGAGCTGAGCGACAGGCCGGAGGAGGGGAAAGGAGCGGCTAGGGAGAGGAGGAGTTCCTGTGGCCGGCCGGCTGGCCGGCCGGCCAGCCCCACTTACCTGGATGATGGGCCGGAAGCCATGTGCCAACATCCCCCGCAGCAGGGCATTGCGTGTGGTCCCTACCAGCAGCTCCCCACCGTCACCCTCCGCGATGGTGCGGACGGCACCAAACTGCTCCGGGATCTGAGTCAGAGGGAAAGTGTCTTAGAAACAGGGGTGTAATGTTTCATCGATTAATCAGTTAGTAAAAAGCTCTGGTTAGCTCAAAAGGTGCTGTTGATTAACGAAAGGCAGATACTAATCCGGTTTGCACAATCAAACAACCCATGGTTACAGGACTGGTGCAAGGCAGTTTGGTGCCCTAGGCAAGATCAGATATTTAGCGCCCCCCTTCCCACTTGAGAGTGCTGTATTTTTTTCAAGGCGTTTCTGGCGCCCCCTTTAGCCCTGCGCCCTAGGCAGCTGCCTAGTTGGCCTAATGGTAGCACCGGTCCTGCATGGTTAACAAACCATGGATTGTTTGTGAGCACGTGGGAGAGAGCTGGTTCTGCCCACTTCCGCTTTCCCAAATAACCCAGGAATGCCCTGTTCCTGGGTTGTTGTCATGACATGCGAACCCGGCGCTCTGGGTTGTTTAGGGTTAAACAAACTAAGGTTTTAACCCTAAACAACCCAGAGTGCTGGGTTCAGACATCACAACAACCCAGGAAAAGGGGTGTTCCTGGGTTGTTTGGGAAAGCAGAGCGGCCTGACCGGGTCATCTTCCTTACTCCACCTCCTGCAACAGGGTGAGCGGGGGCTCCACTGGAACCAGACCGCCGGTCCTTACCACCCCCCGGATGAGCACCGAGCCATCCCGGCACAGGCAGAGGGAGAAGATGCTGTCCTGTCGTGGGCTCGCGTTTGCTTGCATGATTTGGTACGTCTCTGCAGGGGAGATAAAGAGGACAGCTCACGATAATCCAGCATCGTACGTTTGTCCAGTTCATCCCGCTATGTTACAAGGCATGGAGAGACCAAGGCCAGATTCCCCCACTGAGTGCCCCCCTCCCCCTTTCACCCACAGGGGATTTAAAATGTTGGGGTGCTGCCACTATAAAATTCATATAAATGTATGAAGCTACCCTTAGAATGTGTCAGGCTGTTGGTCCATCTAGCCTAGCATAGATTGCTCCAGGGTGCAGAACCTCAAACCTGAGGGCCAGTTCCCCCAATCTGGCCTTTTGGGGGTCCCCAGATGGCCACGCCCATTCCTGAACCATTTGACCGTTTCCCCAGCTTTTTGCTTTTTCCTTACCATTCTGAAAGGTTGAAATGCCTCCCTATGGCTTAGCGACTGGCAGGAAAAGCTTTAAGCTAACATCGCTGGTATTTTCGGTGTTCCCCCCCCCCCCCCCCATGTTGTTTTCAGCCTCTCCCAGCACTGAAATGCCGGCACTCCTGCCAGCTTCCCTGAAATGGAATCTGGCCCTCAGACTGAAGGAGGTTTCAAGATCCTTGGTTTACTCTGACTGGCAGCAACTCTTCCAGGCTTTGGGGGCAAAGAGAGGTCTTTCTGATCTCTTGCTGCCTGAAATCCTTTTCTAAAAATATTTTTTAAAATGGAACCAGGGATTGAACCAGAAAACTTCTGCATGCAAAGCAGTGCTTCACCCCTGTGCTCTGGCCCTCAGCTTAAATTCCTTTCCCTAAACATCATGGGGGCAGGGAGAGAGATCCCTAACAGGGCCAATGTTCAGCTTTTCCCACCCAGACAGTGGCCTCCTGTCCTTCACTCCAGTATACCTTTAGCCCCCTTGCCCAGGGTGCGAGTGTCAGCAGCTACCCTGGCCCAGGTCAGGATGTTGCCCTCTGAGTCTCCGGTGAGCACGTCGCTGTTGGTGTCAAACACGAAGCACTGGGATGAACTTGGGTTTCTTGTATTTCTGGAAAGATCAGGAAAGGGGAGAGGCTGGTACGACAAAGGCCGGGGTAGAAGCGGGTTAAAAGAAGTGGGATAAGAGAAGTAGGATAAGAGGAACTACTTCTTCACACAGCACATAGTGAAACTATGGAACTCACTTCCACAAGACTGAGTGCCACCAATTCGGATGGCTTCAAAAGGGGATTGGACAAATGCATGGAGGAGAAGGCGGCTATCGATGGCCACTAGTCCTGATTGGCTATATGCTACCTCCAGTATCAGAGGCAGTAAGCCCTATGTACACCAGTTTCTGGGGAAGATGGGCTGGAGGGTGCTGCTGCACTCATGTCCTGCTTGTGGGATCCTGTGGGCAGCTGGTTGGCTGCTGTGAGAACAGAATGCTAGACTAGATGGACCCTTGGTCTGATCCAGCAGGGCTCTTCTTATGTTCATTTTTGCATATACAGGCCTGCAGCTCACACTGGCTCAGCTTGTCTGAGCGTGGAAAGCTAAGCAGGGTCAGGCCTGGTTATTACTTGGATGGGAGACCCCTCCTCTAGTTTCCTGCATTGAGCAGGGGTTGGACTCAGTAGCCTTGTAGGCTCCTTCCAACTCTATGATCTATGAATCGATGAATCTCAAAGGTTGCAGGAAGCAAGTCTCCACCATCAGCCTGGGCACTTCATGCTTACTTAGTTATCCCTACTCATACTCTAAAGCAGCATTAATATTGCAATGTTTAAGCAGATTATTATTATTATTATTATTATTAATATAATAATAATAATTAAAAAATCACCACCCAGGGTAAGATGCTGAAGTACAGCTAATGCTATAGCTATTTGGAACTGCACAGGACACAGGGAGATGAAAACAGAAAGATTAACTTGACCAAAGAGCTAAGCATCTCAAACAGGGAGGAATTTCTGCTGTTATCTCCAATCTGATACTGGATTCCCCTATGTGCGGCTCCCCTCCCATTCTAAAAAGGCAGGCAGGGCTCAGTAACAAAGATAGATTCAAAGCCAAGAGTTATGGGGAAGAACTAAGAGAAAATCAATTTACCGTGGAGGGAGCAGTAGAAAAGACAAGGCATAAGGGCATTGGAGGAGATGTTTTGTTTAAAAAGCAGGTCAAGAGCCAGCCTCAGAATCCGAATGCCACATGCTTGTTCTTGGGGCTGATTTTCACTAGAGAAAAAGGGTGCTTCTGAGCATGTGCTGAGTCTTGCCTCCACTCTCCTCTCCTCCTCAGATCCTCCACCCTGCCAGTGACCCCAACCCTCCCTTCCCCACTCCAACGTGACCTCACCCCAAAGATGCCCTGTTTCTTCGTTAGGCTGTTTCCGCTCCAAGTCCAGAAATAGACGTGAGATTTTCCGGTGGTGATTATGTTGCGGCTGTCTTGGGGATTGAACTCCACCGTCAGGACAGATTCATTAGTGCTCTGTAAGGTGAGAGGAATGATGCAGGTGGGAGGGGGAAGATAACTGGGTGATGGGGGTGAACAGGGTGCATTCCCACAAGTGGAACCTGCAACAAAATGTTGCATTGTGGAGTGCTCAGGCTCAGGATTCCAGGCAGCCATGCCTTTTTCCAGGGTATTCCATTCCATTCTCCCTCCCCCACGGTTTTCTAATACCCACCCGCCCAACAGTCAATCAGCATTCTGTACCCACTGAACATGCTCCCAGAAATATAACATATGGGACAACGCTTATCCTGCCCCCCCCCTCCCGCCTATAGACAGATAGATAAATATCCCTCCCTCTCTCATAATACTAGAACCCAAAGGGGTCATCCCATGAAGCTGATTGGTGGGAGATTCAGTACAGATAAAAGGAAGGACTCTCACATAGTGCGTAGTTGAACTATGGAATTCACTTCCACAAGATGCAGTGATGGCCACCAATTTGGACAGCTTTAAAAAGGGATTGGACAAATTCATGGAGGAGAAGGCTCTCAATGGCTCCTAGTCCTGATGGCTATATACTACCTCCAGTATCACAGGCAGTCTGCCTATGTACACCAGTTGCTGGCGAACATGGGCGGGAGGGTACTATTGCACTCATGTCCTGCTTGTGGGTTTCCCATGGGCAGCTGGTTGGCCACGGGGTGAACAGAATGCTGGCCTAGATGGACCCTTGGTCTGATCCGGCAGGGCTCTTCTTTTATTCTGATGCTGCCACTGTTTTTAACCCGGCCCACACAGCAAGGCCAGAGCCCTCCGCACCGGAGCTCATGCTGTTTTCTAACGCTCACCTTGATTTCAGCCTGCTTGATACCACGTGCACAATCCCAAACAGACAACATGTGTTCGTTGGACTCGTCTATCACGCACAAGTATGCCCCCTCATCCTGGAGGGGCAACAAACAATCACATCAGGGGCAACAAACAAGACAAATATTTTAATATATAACATAAAATAAAATAATTATCCCCCGCCTTAAAAAAAATAAAAACCCACTCCCTGCAAACAGAAAATCAGCACAGCAGGTCAAGAGCCAGAACAGAAATTTGCTCCTTGCCATCCTATTTTTCTGCCTGCAGGGAGGGATGGTTTTTTTGTTGTTGTTGTTGTTTTCGTTCTGGTTGCTGCATCCCAAAAAGAACAGAGTGCAGAAAAGGACAACCAAAGAATGAAGGTGCTGGAACATCTTACCTGCAAAGGGAAGACTACTACATTTACAACTTTTTAGTTTGGGGGAGCAGGGAGACGACTAAGGGAGAACATCGTAGAGTTGTGTGATGTTATGCATGTGGGAAAAAGTCACAATACTAGAACTTGGAGTTATCCATTGAAGCTTAAAGGTGGGAGACTCGGGGGGGGGGGGCACACGACAAAATTCCTTTAATACCTAAATTCTAGAAAAAGAGATGCCAGAACCCAGAACTCATCGCCACTCTCTGATCTGAAAATCACTTTTCCTGAAATGCGGATCTGTTCAGGCTCTCTGCAATTACTCCATGGGGATGGGAATGCACTCTGCATTTGCTCAGGGGCATCATCATCCATTCTCCCTTCATATTTCCAAGGTTAAGGCCCAGCATCGAAAACTGGGGCTGAGCTCTGCCACAAACCCGGGAAGAATGGGGTCAATTGTTTCTCTCCCCTCCCCACACCCCCAGCAGGGGACAGATATGCAGGGAAATGGTAAAGCTTACGGCAGTGGAGAAGGCAAGGGAACCGACCCCTCTCTCGAAGCTGCCCAAACCAATTTGTTGCAGGGTGGCAAGGGTGGATGAGTCCCAAATGTGAACAAAAGGTGCAGAGGCTGCAAGAAAGAGACAAAAGAAAATAAAACAAAAGGGTCACCATCACTAGGCATCAAAGATAAAAGGGGTTGAGGTAAAAAACATGGCCAGTATGCAGAAAACACGCCTCTAGTAGCAGATAATGAATTCAAATTGAATATCTAAACTATGTTAAACTATGGAATTCACTTCCACAAGATGTAGTGATGGCCACCAATTTGGAGGACTTTAAAAGGGGATTGGACAAATGCATGGAGGAGAAGGCGGCTATCGATGGCCACTAGTCCTGATTGGCTATATGCTACCTCCAGTATCAGAGGCAGTATGCCTATGTACACCCGTTTCTGGGGAAGATGGGCGGGAGGGTGCTGTTGCACTCATGTCCTGCTTGTGGGATCCCGTGGGCAGCTGCTTGGTCGCTGTGTGAACAAAATGCTGGACTAAATGGGCCCTTGGTCTGATCCAGCAGGGCTCTTTGTATGTTCTTATGTTCTTAAGTGCTGTGCCCCTGAAACCCAAAGGGGTCATCCCATGAAGTGGATTGGTGGGAGATTCAGGACAGATAAAAGGAATTACTTCTTTACATAGTGCATAGTTGAACTATGGAATTCACTACCACAAGATGTAGTGATGGCCACCAATTTGGAGGGCTTTAAACAGGGATTGGACAAATTCATGGAGGAGAAGGCTATAAGTGGCTGCTAGTCCTGATTGGCTATATGCTACCTCCAGTATCAGAGGCAGTAAGCCTATGTACACCTGTTTCTGTGGAAGATGGGCGGGAGCGTGCTGTTGCACTCATGGCCTGCTTGTGGGTTTCCTGTGGGCAGCTGGTTGGCCACTGTGTGAACAGAATGCTGGACTAGATGGGCCCTTAGTCTGATCCAGCATGGGCTCTTTGTATGTTCTTATGTTCTTAAGTGCTGTGCCCCTGAAACCCAAAGGGGTCATCCCATGAAGTGGATTGGTGGGAGATTCAGGACAGATAAAAGGAATTACTTCTTTACATAGTGCAAAGAGCATGGCTCTTCTTATGTTCTAAAGAGTCCCAGAATAAGTTATTTTTTAAATGTTCTGTTTAATAACATTTGCTGTTTCCGGAATTACTTCACACCTATGTGGTTGTTTGATTTGCATGCAAACACACACACCCTGGACATTATTGATGGATGCCATTTGTTGTTTGCACCTCACTGAGACCCAATGGAGAAGATAATGATTTGTTTGCACTCTGCTGAGTGGAAGACAGCTCATTCCTTGAACCAGCTTTCATCAGCCTGGTGCCTTCCAGATGTTTTGGACTACAACTCCCAGCATTCCCAACCATTGGCCATGCTGGGTGGGAGTTGAAGTCCAAAATTTCTGTAGGGTACTAGGTTAGGGAAGAAGGCTTCCTTGCATTTCTACTGCAAGCTTGAAGGCAATAACACAGGCGTGGACTAACATGCATGGACTACATTGTCAGTAGCAGAATCAACTGAAGAATTGGCTATTTGCCTGAGGCAAGAACATCCTGTTTTTTGGTAGAAGACAAATAAATTATTGAAATCCATCTTAAACTTTGGTTAAGCTTTCCTCTGGCCAAAGAAGTTTTAAACCCATAAGTCTGGAGGGCCTCAGAACCAGAGGCAGTGTTAGGGGACGGCCCACTAGGGCTGGAGCCCCAAATCTTTCATTTGGAGCCCCGAATCTCTGGGAGGCCCTCTGCCCCACCACCCTGCTGTCCAGGGGCACTTCCTGGAATAAAGGCCCAGCGGCCCTGATGATCTCTGTTGCATCGGATCCCCCTGGATTGACTGGCTTTTTGCCCACATGTGCTTCCCTTCCTGCTGCCCCCACCCCCAAATCTTTCAGCCTGAGGTTTTTTCTGAAATCAAATGCCCTCCCTCTCCCCTGTCCATATATCCCTTTTTACAAATAGGGGTGTCCTTAGGAGACAGGGTCCTTTACACACACACACACACACACACACACACACACACACAGCTTTAGAGCATATATAAATTAGCATATGCAAATTTGTGCATTTTTTTTTGTCCTGTGGGCCTCAGCCCTGGATCTTTTCTGTACCTAGCACCACCCCTGCCCAGAACCCTCCCAACGCTGGGGGTTTACCTTGCCATCCTTGTCCACACCGGCCATCTGCCCAGAGGCAACGCGGACTCGGTCAGGGTGCACAGCTAGGCTGGAAGAAACACAGAAATGTTAAGAGAAACGATCATTAGTCCCATTCCAAAGTCACCCAACCTATGTATGCACTTGCATGTGTGCATGCAGCCCTGAAATTTAATGTCAATTAATCAGTCACAATTTAATTACATGTGGGGATGCAGGGGGGGCAGGGGGAAGCCCATGATAATGCTTGATTTCTGCTAGCCTTTCATGCAGAGAATGCAAAAACTGTTTTCCTAGATCAGGCCAAGTTCCCAGCCCACCATCAAAAGCCATTGTGATGTTTTCGTTGGTCCAAATAAAAGTGATACCCCTACCAGGGCCAGTGTCAAGGGTAGGCATGGTTGGGCGCCTGCCAGGGGCCCACAGTCCAGAAGGGGCCCACTTACAAGAGCACCCTGGACTTGCTCCTCCTCTTCACCATTGTAACCTGCTTGTTCACCTGCCTCCCACTCTAGCCCAGATGATGGTGGTAGGGTGGAGGAGAAGAAGGAGAAGGAGCAGGAGATGCCACTGCCTGCTTGCTTACTGGCTCTCTGCCTGTCAAGCAAGCAAGTGGTAGCCATGATGAGAAAGAGGAGGGGGAGCAAGAGCAGCTCTGGTGAGAAGGGAGACTCACTGAGGGAGAGGGGCCATTGTGGGCACTTTGTCCTCAAAAACCTGGAGCCAGCACTGACTCCTGTCGTCGCTTTTGGATCCCCCCCCCCCCCCAATGGATTTCCCTGGCTGCTACAACATTAATATATTTTTTGCATCTTTTCTGTGTGTGTAAGTTGGAGAGGGCATCTGTTCTTCTGTCTCTCTTTCCTGTGTCATGAGAGAGTGAGTAGGGGTGCTGTCAATGACTGGGTCCAGACAACACAGTTGCCCACACTCAAGGGTTGAGTGTGGGTTGTCGTTGAACCATGGGTTGTTGTTGATACGTGGGTTCTCATGTTGTCTGAACACAGCCAAGATAACAAACCATGGGTTCTCTTCATGGGTTGCTCGCGGTCAACATGGCTTGTTAGCGCAGCTGGGTTCGGACAACACAATAACCCACCTTTCAACAACAGCCCACACTCAATCCTTGAATGTGGGTTATTGTGTTGTCTGAACCCAGCCAAGATCGCAAACCATGGTAAACAACCCATAGTTCACAGCCCAACAACAAACCATGGGTCCTCTTCATGGGTTGTGTGAAGAAAAGCTTTCTTTTTTTCTGAGTCAGGTTGTGCCCTTCGAGGGGGTGGGGGGCTCAGAGGAGATTTTCCCTGGCGCCAGGCATCTCACCTTTTCCCTGGTGCCAGGCATCTCACCTTTTATCTTGTAAAAATTGCCACCCTGTGCTCAGGGCCATTTGGCTGAGCTAGGTTTGATTGCCTGAATAATTTACAACTGAGAGCCTGTCCGGTGATGTTCTGGTCAGAGATGGCACCAGAGATGCTTTGACCTGGATGCTGTCAGGGATGCTTTGACCTGGATTCCTGCATTGAGCAGGGGGTTGGACTCGATGGCCTTGTAGGCCCCTTCCAACTCTACTTTTCTTTGATTCTATGATTCTATGAAAGATTGATCTACAATTGGCTGAGAAAAATCAGACCATGAGCTGGGGGGGGGGGGGGGATATAGGACTTCCTGGCAGAGAGTTTGGGGTCTTTGGTCCTACTACCCCAGTGATGCAAGGGGTGGAAGGGGGCAGCTGTTTGAGTACATCCCTGTAGGAGAACTGAACCTCCTGGCTTGAGTGAATAGCTGTGGTGAGATAACTTCGTTATTTTCCTTGCTCTGATTGTGTGTACCAAAGTACTCTGCTGTTGGATCCTGATACTTTAATTGTCTCTGTTCTTGTTCACCCCTCCCTTCTCCCTTTTACTCTTTTATCCCCAATAAACCTCTTGTTTAACTCTGACAGGGTGTTGCTTGTGTCTCTTCAGCTCAGTGCTAAATCCCATGCCTTGGCCAAGGCTGTAAGTCAGCTCATTGAGGAGGGAGACGGGGTAGAGGGTGGCAGTTTGCATCCTTACTCTCTCTCCTTCGAGGGAAAGGACTGGCTTAAGTCCTTCACAGATTGTTTGTGGTTAACAAGCCATGGCTGGGTTCAGGCAACACGATAACCCATGTTTCAGCAGCAACCCACAGTTCAACGACAACCCACATTCAACCCAGACTCAAGCTCTGAGTGTGGCTTGTGTTGCCTGAACCCAGACAATGTGCATGCAGGTACTATGTGTGGCGGGGTCGGGAGTGGGGATTTCTCCAGCCTCTGGGGACTCACCACCTTACGCAGTCAGTGTGCCGCAGGTAGTGGCGCTGAGTGCGTCGCTGCACGTGATACAGCACCACCACGCAGGCGATGAAGTAGACCAGCTCTCCGGACATCAACACATAGAGGTTGGAGCGGCAGTCACGGCCCCGGTAACCGTAGCTGGAGCGGCTGTCAAGGAGCACAGAGCTGACGAAACACAGAGCAGGGGAAACCAGGGAGACAGACCTGCCCACTCTATTGCACTGGGAAGTAAAACCATTGCCCAAAAGCTGTATTAGTTTTAATTGTACAAGTTTTAATGTTGTAAAGCTGCCTTGAGTCCCAGTACTGGGGAAAAGGCGGGATGATGATGATGATGATGATGATGATGATGATGATGATGATGATGATAATACCCCACTTTGGGATTATTTTATACAGTAGTAGTAGTAGTTGTTGTTGTTATTATTATTATTATTATTATTATTAATATTTATTTATTGCCCATCTGGCCGGCAAACCGGCCACCCTGGGCGATGTACATAAGATAAAAACAGGATAAAATACATTTAAAACAGTATAAAATTTTAAAATCTTAGCCCACCCCATATTCCCGCCTGAACAGCCAAGTTTTTAGTGAGCAGCGGAAGCTCAGCAGAGAGGGGGCATGGCGGAGGTCACTCGGGAGAGAGTTCCACAGTACGGGGGCCGCCACAGAAAAGGCCCTCTTCCTAGTTCCCTCCAGTCTAGCTGCTCAGGCTGAAGGGACAAGGAGAAGGCTGTCTATGGCAGATCTCGTTGAGTGGCTTACTTGGTGTTGCTGGAGACACTCCTTGAGATAGGCTGGACTGGAGCCGTATAGGATTTTAAAGGTCAAAACCAACACCTTGAATTCGGCCCGGCAAGCGACTAGTAGCCAGTGCAGCTCCTTCAGCACTGGAGTGATGTGATCCCACTGGCGGCTGCCTTTAACCAGGCGAGCCGCCGCGTTCTGTACCAACTGTAGCTTCCGAACCGTCTCCAAGGGTAACCCCACGTAGAGCGCATTACAGTAGTCTAGGCGAGAGGAGACCAAGGCATGAACCACTGATGGGAGCAGATGATTAGGAAGGTAGGAGTGCAGCTGGTCCTTCAGGGGTAGATGTACCCCATTCAGCACCAAGTCCACATCCCTTAACCTCCCCTTGTCCCCCACCAGAAGTACCTCGGTCTTGTCAGGGTTCAGCTTCAGCTTGTTCCTTCCCATCCAGCCACCCACTGCCTCCAGGCACTTGGACCAACCTTGGTGAGGACTTGAAAGAGAGGTAGAGCTGCGTGTCATCTGCATACTGATGACACCGCACCCCAAACCTCCTGATGATAGCTCCCAGTGGCTTTAGGTAGATGTTGAATAACATCAGGGAGAGGATGGAACCCTGCGGCACTCCACAAGTGAGCGGCCGAGGGTCCAAAACCTCCTCCCCAAGAATTACCCTCTGGTACCTTCCAGAGAGGAAGGACCGGAACCACTGCAATACAGTGCCTCCTATGCCCAACCCCTCCAGGCGGTCCAGGAGGATACCGTGGTCAACGGTATCAAAAGCCGCTGAGAGATCGAGGAGCACTAGAAAGGAGCATTCGCCCCTATCCAAAGCCCTCCTCATATCATCCACCAAGGCAACCAAGGCCATCTCCGTCCCATGTCCAGGCCTGAAGCCCGACTGGCATGGATCTAAATAATCGGCTTCATCCAAGTGTGCCTTCAACTGAGCATCCACCACCCGCTCGATCACCTTGCCCAGAAATGGTAAATTGGAGACTGGGTGGAAGTTGTTCAGATCCTGGGAATCCAAGGAAGGCTTCTTTAGAAGCGGTCTTATTACTGCCTCCTTGAGGGCTGATGGCATCACTCCCTCCTCGAGGGAGGCATTCACCACCGCCTTGATCCCCTCACCCAGTCTCTCCCTACAGCTCATGATGAGCCAGGACGGGCAAGGATCAAGCAAGCAGGTGGTCGGCCTCACAGATGAAAGCACCTTGTCCACTTCATCAGAAGGAAGAAGCTGGAACTGATCCCACAAAACCGGTCTGCCACTGGCCTCCTCCTGCTCACTCCCTGTGTCCACGATGCACGATATCCCACTCCTAATCCGATCAATTTTATCTGCAAAGTGCTTTGCTAAAGCCTCACAGGAGGCTTTTGACTGTTCCATTGGATCCGGACCGGCTGGACCGATCAGACTCCGGACCACTCCGGTAATACCTTGGATTGCAAGCATAATTCGTTCTGGACACGTGCTTGTTATCCAAAACACTCTTATATCAAAGTGAGTCTCTGGCGGGAGTGAGCAGGGCCGATTTCGGCCCGCTCCGCCCGCTCGAGGCGAGTGGTTACACATCCCTACGACTTGTCTTGCAAGACCTTGCTCGTTTATTAAGTCAAAAATTTTTTTTAAAATTTACTTGTCTTGCAAAATGCTCTCAGACCAAGTTACTTGCAATCCAAGGTATTACTGTAATGAAAACCAGGAAATACATTTCATAAATAAATAAATGAATAAATAAATAAGTGTTGAACTTAAACCAGGGAGAGCTGGAGTTCTAATCCCTGCTTAGCCACAAAACTTATTAGGTGACCTTGGTCCAATCATGATCTCTCAGGCTAACCTACCTCACAGGGTTGTTGTGAGGATAGAAGCGTGCGTGTGGAGGGGGGGACCATATAAATCACCCTGAGCTCCTTGCAGGAAGTGTGTGTCCTGTGCAGTTCCAAACAGTTATAGCATTAGCTGTACTTCAGCATTTTACCCTGGGTGGTTTTTGATGATGATGATGATGATGATATGATAATGAGGATGTTATAGGGCTGCAAGCCCATTTTGGAGGAAACACAATTTTTATCCAGTCTGGGTGGCGGGGTGGGGTGGGGGAAGCAATTTGAATCTATGAGAGCTACTGAGTTTTTTTAGGAAGGACAGGGAGGGTAACAGAGGGAGTGCGGCCCCATTCCTCAGAGAAAGGATACACCCAGTCCAGCTGCAGCTTCTCGGTCGGCAGCTCCATGCGCAGCTCCTCATAGTTGGGGAAATCAGAAGGGATGTACATGGTGATGGGCCGGCCACGCAGGAACATCTTGGTGGACAGTCCTTCTAAAGATTTGGAGAAACGGGGGGGGGGGGGGGGGTCAACAGCTGCGAGACACAAATGCCAACACCACCTTGCTCCAAGAGGGGCCATGTTTTGACCATGCTGCCTCCAAACCTCCCATCCCAATATCTCTCCATCCATCCATATACAACAGGGGAGCAGAACCTCAGGCCAGGGAGTGACATCTGGTCCTCCCAGGAGTGACATCTGGTCCTCCCAGGGTTCCCAGACAACCACACCCCCTTCCCATGCCCTCCATCCCCCCAACCATCATAATCATCTATTTATTTATTCATATGCTGCTTTCCCACAAAATTGTGCCCAAAGCACTCACAACATAACAAGTGAACAACAGTAAACATAATTTACAAGATAACAGTTTCTGTGCCCTCACCCCACCCTAGAGATATAGAATCATAGAATCATAGAAAAGTAGAGTTGGAAGGGGCCTACAAGGCCATCGAGTCCAACCCCCTGCTCAATGCAAGAATCCAGGTCAAAGCATCCCTGACAGATGGCTGTCCAGCTGCACCTTGAATGCCTCCAGAGTGGGAGAGTCCACCACCTCCCTAGGTAGTTGGTTCCATTGTCTTATTGCTCTGACAGTCAGGAAATTTTTCCTGATGTTTAGGTGGAATCTAGGTTCCCGTAACTTGAGCCCATTATTCCGTGTCCTGCAAACTGAGATGATCGAGAAGAGATCCTGGCCCTCCTCTGTGTGACATCCCTTCAAGTTCTGGAAGAGTGCGATCATATCTCCCCTCAGTCTCCTCTTCTGAAGGCTAAACATGCCCAGTTCTTTCAGTCTCTCCTCATAGGGCCTTGTTTCCAGTCCCTTTATCATCCTTGTTGCCCGCCTCTGAACCCTCTCCACTCCAGCTTGTCTACGTCCTTCTTAAAGTGTGGTGCCCAGAACTGGACGCAGTACTCAAGATGGGGCCTAACCAGTGCTGAGTAAAGGGGAATTATCACTTCCCGCGATTTGGAAGCTATACTTCTATTGATGCAGCCCAAAATAGCATTTGCCTTCTTTGCAGCCACATCGCATTGCTGGCTCATATTCAGTTTGTGATCCACCACAATTCCAAGATCCTTCTCACTCAGCCAAGTGTCCCCCATTCTGTAACTCTGCATTTGGTTTCCTTTCCCTAGGTGCAGCACTTGGCATTTATCCCTATTAAATTTCATTCTGTTGTTTTCGGCCCAGCGCTCCAGGCTATCGAGGTCGTTTTGAATTTTGTTTCTGTCTTCCAGAGTATTAGCTGTTCCACCCAACTTTGTGTCATCTGCAAATTTGATAAGCATTCCCTGTACCTCCTCATCCAAGTCATTAATAAAAATGTTGAAGAGCACTGGGCCCAGGACCGAGCCCTGTGGTACCCCGCTCGTTACCTCTCCCCAGTTTGAGAAGGAACCATTGATAAGCACTCTTTGAGTCCGATTCTGTAGCCAATTGTGGATCCACCTGATAGTTGTTCCATCTAGCCCACTTTTAGCTAGCTTGCTAATCAGGATATCATGAGGCACTTTGTCAAAAGCTTTGCTGAAGTCCAGATATATGATGTCCACAGCATTCCCACAGTCCACAAGAGCGGTTACCCAATCAAAAAATGAGATCAGATTAGTCTGGCAGGATTTGTTTTTGACAAATCCATGCTGGCTTCTAGTAATCACTGCATTGTTTTCAAGGTGCTTGCAAACTGACTTTTTTATAATCTGCTCCAAAATTTTCCCAGGGATTGATGTCAGTCTGACTGGCCTATAGTTCCCAGGTTCCTCCTTCTTGCCCTTTTTGAAGATGGGAACAACATTTGCCCTCCTCCAGTCGTCTGGCACTTCACCTGTCCTCCATGATTTCTCAAAGATAATAGACAGTGGTTCTGAGAGTTCTTCTGCCAGTTCCTTTATTACGCTAGGATGCAGCTCATCAGGCCCTGGAGATTTAAACTCGTTCAGAGTAATCAGGTGCTCCTTGACCATTTGCCTATCAATCTCAAGCTGCAATCCTGCCCCTTCAGTCTGCACTTCAGGTTTGCCAGGGGGGTCATAGACCCTCTTTTGGGAGAAGACCGAGCTGAAGTAGGAATTGAACACTTCTGCCTTTTCTTTGTCTTCTGTTATCAATTTGCCATCCTCATTGCGTAGTTGAACCACCATTTCTTTCTTCTGTCTTTTACTATGCATGTATCTGAAGAAAGCTTTCTTGTTTTTAGCATCCCTCGCTAACCTTAGCTCATTCTCAGCTTTAGCCTTCCTGACACTATTCCTGCAGTTCTGTGCTACCTGCCTGTACTCTTCCTTTGTAGCCTGTCCTTCCTTCCACTTCCTATACGTGTTCTTTTTGTTTTCAGGTCATCTTTGAGTTTATTGTGAAGCCACATTGGCTTCTTCTGTTGCCCTCTGTCTTTTTTCCTTGTGGGAATTGTTTGCAATTGTGCCTTTAAAATTTCCTTTTTAAAAAACTCCCACCCATCCTGGGCTCTTTTTCTCATTAGAGTTCTGAGTTTGTTAAAATTGGCTTTCCTAAAATCGTTTTATTCTTTGCCCCATTTATTTTAACCCAGATGCTCTCTGGGTTGTGAAGGCCAGATGCTCTCTCTTCATAACCCAGATGCTCTCTGGGTTATGAAGGCCTGGGGAAAAACCCATAAAATTTGGGGGAGAAAAGTTTTTTCCAAAAAGCCCGGGGGGGGGGGGTTCTATAAATTTTTCCGGGCCTTCACATCTCTACCCCGCCCTCAAAAGACCAAGCATAACCCTCTTTTGTGCAATCAACAGAATCAAGCAGTCAAACTTTTCCTGGTCTGCACTATTTCATAGGCTGCTGTACGTGTGTTTGCACACTGCACGTGAATTCAGGCGGGGAGCAGGAGAGGCGGGTTGCAACAACTACATGCACCCCCACCAGGGAGGTGGGGAAATAATGATCCCTGCACGTAGAAAAATAGCATGTTAGAAGGACATTACTCCTGTTTCAAGAGTCTCACCTAAGTTATAATTCCCACGTCGAGTGCTCCATGGCCCTGCAGAAGAGGGAGAGAAGTGTTATTTATTTGTATTTTTAATTATATTTATATCCCGCCTTTTTCCCTGCAAAGAACCAAAAGCAGCTTACATAATCCTCCTCTCCATTTTATCCTCACAACAACCCTGCGAGGTAGGTTAGGCTGAGAGTCCGTGACTGGCCCAAAGTCACCCAGTGAGCTTCCTGGCTGAGCAGGGACTAGAACCAAGTCCCAAGCCCCAGTCCAGCACTCGAACCACTTCACCACACTATCTATCTATCTATCTATCTATCTATCTCCATCCATCCATCCATCCATTTATATTTATATCCTGCCTTTTTTCCTATAAGGAACACAAGGCAGCTTACATCCTCCTCTTCCTTCTATCCATTTTATCCTCACAACAACCCTGAGAGGTAGGTTAGGCCAAGAGGCCGTGACTGGGCCTAAGTCACCCAGTGTGCTTCGTGGCTGAGTGGGGACTAGAACCCGGATCTCCCGAGTCCCAGTCCAACACTCTAACCCCTATGCCACACTGGCTCTCTTTGCTAGGCATCTTTGCAGGTGGAAAGTAGGAAGCTGAGTCCATCTATGGTAGCTGAGTCCATCTTCACCTGGGGAATCACACCTGCATGTCCCATCCTCTCCCACGATGTACCTGCAAAGGTGCCATTTTTCTCACCTTTGAGAGCAGGTGGCTCTCTAAGCAGGGAATGGGTGATGGCCTACCATTCCCCCCCACCCCACGCACACACACATCTTGGAAGGACAGCTGCCCAGTGATTGCGTGCTGCCTGCCGTGGACCTAGCCACAGCCGCTACCTGAATGACTTGTGATCCTGCTCTACTCCAAAATGGCCCTGGTGCCCCCTTCGCCATCACAGCCTTCTAGAGCTCACCTGGACTCAGGGAGGGATCCTTGTTTCGGCTGTAAGGAGAAAGCAGAGTGTAAAGGTGGTCAGCCAGGGTGTGAGTGATGTAGGCAGCTTAAAAGGAGAGGTCAACTTTGGGGTAATACAGTGCTTCTGAGCATGCACAGAGTGCTTTCCCACCCACCCCTTGTACCCCAGCAGGGTAAACACAACTAAATTGCACACATCTGCCTACAGAAGAACAGGGGTGATGCACTGTGTGTATGCGCACGTGTGCGCTGTATGTCGCTTATAGGGAACAATCAGGAGCCACTAAAGGTTCAAGGTTCACCTTCAAAGGTTTACCTGCAGATGCTATTGCTGCCTAACAAACATGGTGCCACCAGTGAGGTCATGCTCTCTCTCTCTGAGAGAGAGAGAGAGAGAGAGAGAGCATAACCTTCTCAGTGGTGGCACCATGTTTGTGGAATTCCCTCCTCAAGGAAGCTCTTTTGTTATCTTTTCAACATCAGGCAAAAAACATTTTTAATCTTCCACCAGGCTTTTTAATGTATTTATTAATTCTCTCTCTCCCTCCTGCTTCTCATGTTGGTTTATTTGTGTACTTTATCTTGCTTTTTGTAAACTGCTCTGGAAATGCCGAATACATAAATCAGGGGTCCCCACCCTTTTTTGGGTGGGCGGGCATGTTTGGAATTTGAGAAAATGTCATGGGCGCTCTCACAAAATGGCTGCCATCGGGTTGATTTTCCCATTCATAAAATGGCCACCGTGGTGGGCATGGCCAGTTGCAAAACACTCATTTCCCAGAAGGCAAACTGCTGAGACTAAAAGAAAAGTAACTTGCCCAAGAACTTAATGCAAGGCAGAAGTGGGGTCTGTGCTCCAAAACACAAAACCACTCTTTGGAACCCAAATAAAGATGGCGATGGAAGGCAGCCCTTTGCTTTGCAGTATATCAGCCTCCCAGTTTAAAAATAATATATATATATATTTAAAAGAAGTAAAATAAAAATCAGGAAGGGCAAGGAGCCTGGCGGGTGCCAAGAAGTGTCCATGGGCACATTGGCACCCACGGTCACCACATTGGAGACATAAACCCAGACACAAACAAACAATAGCTCAACTTTGGGATAACATAGTAATTCTGAGCATGCTCAGATTGCCTTCTCCCCCCCACACACACACATACACCAGGGCAACACAACCAAATCCCACACAATTCCCTACAGCAGAAGAATGGGGCTGATGCTGTGTGTGTGTGTGTGTGTGTGTTTGCGTATGTGTGTGCCTCACTTCTCAAGGCTACTGGATCGGTTCAAGAGGTTTGCCGAGGATGCCGCCTTCTTGGAGAGGTGCTGCTTGGTTCGGGAGGGTTTGTCAGAGGAGCTGTTTCTCCGCAGCCTGGAAAGAAAAAGGGAGGTTGGGGTAATAGGAAAGATATTTCACAGTAAGGTTGTGGCTTTCCAAAGTGAGAAGATGACCTTTTCTCTAGGCTTTTGTGTGTGTGGCTTAAGTGGATAGCGACGTTTCTTAACAGAAGCACTGACTGCATGAAGACACTTGCTTCAATGAGCAATGCTAGCCTTTGATGGCTGGTAGCTACCAGCTATTGGAAACACCCCGCTTACTTGGGTGGGGGCTGAGGGAAAGTGTTCATAAGAACATAAGAAGAGCCCTGCTGGATCAGACCAAGGGTCCATCTAGTTTAGCATTCTGTTCACACAGTGGCCAACCAGCTGCCCACAGGATCCCCACAAGCAGGACATGGGTGCAACAGCATCCTCCTGCCCATGTTCCCCAGCAACTGGTGTACATAGGCATACTGTCTCCAATAACGGAGGAAGCATATAGCCAATCAGGACTAGTAGCCACCTATGGCCTTCTCCTCCATGAATTTGTCCAATCCCCTTTTAAAGCTGTCCAAATTGGTGACCATCACCACATCCTGTGGAAGTGAATTCCATAGTTTAACTATGCACTGTGTGAAGAAGTAGGATAGAGTTGGAACAGAGTTCAGGTCATAGAGTTGGAATCGAGAGCCTGCATGGTCTTAGTGGTTAGACCCAAATTCAACTCCCGGCATGGCCAGGAAGCTCGCTGGGTTAGCCTGGGCCAGTCACATTCAGTAGCCTGCCTCACAGGGTTGCGGCTGAGGATAAAATGGGTGGGAGACGGATGATATATGCTGCCCTGAACTCTTCAGAGCAGGGGTGACAAACCTCTTTCAGCCCGAGGGCCAAATTCAGTTTCGGAGAAGCTCTCGGGGGCCACATTCTCGTGGTGGGCAGATCCAAAGGCGAAAGGGGGCGGAGCCAAAAAATACCAGCATATTTTAGCTTAACAGTCTTACTGCCAATAACTAAGTCTTTGGAGAGGCATTTCAACCTTTTAGAATGAGGAAAAAATGCTCAGAAGCCTGGAAACCACCAAAAAAGTTGGTGTTTGGGGGAAAGGGGTGGGGCTAGGGGGAAGGGGGCATGGTCCACAGTCCTGAGGTTCAACACCCCTGACTTAGAGGAAGGGCAGGAAAAGAAGGTAATAAATACATAAAAGGAGACAGAAGTCTGGATTTTTGTGGCTGGAAAGGAGCCCCAGGGTGTTTCAAGGTCATGCCTTTGGCTTCTGAGGGAACCAATGATATTTTGCAGACTAGAACTGTCTGTTCAGGTACTTTCCTGTACCCTGTGTATATTTCGTAAATAAAACAGACAGCACAAAACACCATTAAATCTCCGGTGCTCGCCCTCTCTGCATGCAGTAAAACCGAACCCTGTACAAAAGCTGCTTCTGGGTGCAAAATCAGAGTAGGGAAGGGTAGTTATTTCACTTTTTAAAGCAATTTCAGCACTCCAGATTCAGGGACTTCCAAATTTAGGAAGAGGACCAGGACCCTACGCTTAGGTAGAGTGAGGCGGCCGGCCTCCTCAGGCAGATGATTTTGGGAGTCATAAAAGGGCAGCAAATTGCTGATTATTTAAGTTATTGTGAGGATTGTATGTTCTACCCAGGGGCAGCGCTAGATACCAAACAGATGCGGGGCTCAGGCCTACAGGACAAAAATAAATGCACAAATTGGCATATGCTAATTGACATATGCTCTAAAGTCTGTAAAGGACCCGTCTCCTAAGGACACCCTTATTTGTAAAAAAAAGGATGTATGGACGGGGGAGAGGAAGGGATTTGATTTCAAGAAAAAACCTCAGGCAAAAAGTTTCAAGGGGGAGCAGCACATGGAGGTGAAAAGCCAGCGGATCCAGGGTGATCAGATGCAACAGAGATCCTCAGGGCCCCTGTCCCTTTATTTCAGCAAGTACCCATGGACAGTAGGGTGGTGGGGCAGAGGGCCTCCCAGAGATTCGGGGCTCCAAAATAAAGATTTGGGGCTCCATCCCTAGCATCCCCTAACACTACCTCTGCTTTTACCGCTAGGGAGGAGAAGTCTTGGTGGGATTTTCTGCTTCAGGTGCCAATGTAACTTGACCCATTGGATATGAGGCATTGTGAGATGGGGGTGGAGGGGGGGTAAAAATGCCGTTTGCTGCTTTTCCTCAGGCAACAAAATGTCTTGGGCCTGCTCTGGCATAGCTCAGGGGTAGAGCCCATGTTTTGCATACAAAAGGTTCCAGCCTCAATCCCTGCCATCTCCAGATAGGACTGGGAAAGGAAGACACCCCCACCCCCTGCAGTTTGAAACCCCAAGAGAACCACGGCCAGTCAGTATACTTCAGCCTTCCCCAATCCAGCACCCTCGAGTTGTGTCAGACTACAACTCCCACCATCCCCAGCCTGCCCAAGGATAATGGGAGTTGTAATCAAACACATCTGGAGGACGCCAGGTTGGGGGAGGCGACTGCAGAGACAATACTGAGCTAACTGGACCAATGGTATAACCCAGGGGTAGGCAACCCAACACTCTCCAGAGGCTTAGGTCTATAAGTCCTATCATCCCTGACTCTTGGCCATGCTCGCTGGGGCTTATGGGGGTTCATTTATTTATTTTTATTTATTTATTGTATGTGTACCCCACCTTTTTTCCCTGCAAGTAACCCAAGGCAGCTTACATAATCCTCCTCCTCTCCATTTTATCCTCACAACAACCCTGTGAGGTAGGTTAGGCTGAGAGTCAGTGACTGGCCCAAAGTCACCCAGTGAGCTTCATGGCTGAGTGGGGAGTAGAACCTTGATCTCCTGAGTCCCAGTCCAACACTCTCACCACTACGTCACACTGGCTGTAGTCCAAAACGCCTTTGCACAGGAGGCCAGTATAAATGTGTGTGTGTGTGTGTGTGTGTGTGTGTGTGTGTACGTACGCATAATGGGCTGCATCCCACAGACAAGACTTCCCCCCTGGGATCCTGTGTCTGCAATGGCGGAAGAAGTATTTCTCTTCGCTATGGGTCTGTTTTTGCACCTGCAAACACTGGCTTATTTGTTCTTGGAGGGGGGGGGGAGGTTGTTAGGCCGGGCCTCGGAGAGGCTCCCCTCTTCCAAGGAGGTGAAGCAAGCATCAGCAGGGACCTTTTCTCCGAGGGAGGGCTCTTCCCAGTACTCAGAAGTGGCTTTTGGCCTTTCAGTGTGGGGGCTACGCTCTGCCCACAGCTGCAAATAGAGTCTGGTTTATACCAAACCCTCAATTCAGCCAAGAAAGGGGCGGGGTACACCGAGCAAGCAGGAAAGAAGCTCAGGATGTATCGGGAAGGGAGGGGAGCACAGGACAACAAACCCATCTAGGGCAGCCTTCTCCAACCTGGTGCCTTCCAGATGTGTTGGACTACAACTCCCACGATTCCAAGCAAGCATGGCTGCTGGCTGAGAATGCTGGGAGCTGCAGTCCAATAGAGCACCAGGTTGGGGAAGGCTGCTGTAACGCAAGTTCATCCATTCATCCCATCCCTGCTGGCAGCTTGTTTAATGTTTTCCTCTTCCCTCTCCATCCCTTTTTCCTTGTGTGTCGTGTCTTTTTTAGATTGTAAGCCTGTGGGCAGGGACTGTCTACTTTAGCTGATTGCGTGTAAACCAGCGTTCTCCAACCTTGGGTCTCCAGATGTTTTTGGCCTACAACTCCCAGCATGCCCCAGTTTTTTCCGGATAAAACAAACGGAGTGGGCTTAAAAATACCATAATTAAATAAAACAGTAAATTATGAACTAGTTTGATCAATATGAGCGCCAATGGCCATGCTGGCTGGGAATTGTGGGAGTTGTGGTCCAAAGCATCTGGAGAGCATCAGGTTGGGGAAGGCTGGCTTGGGGAGTCCCACTGCGCAGACCTCACCAAATCCCATCCCAGTTCTGGGAGGGAAGAATCCCAGGGTCTCACTTCCCAGCGTCACCCTGCTCTTCCTCATGCAACTGAACACACAGTTATGCGACAGCACCAAGAGGCCTCTGCTGCTGATCTCCCCATTCCCGCCCTCAGGTGTAAAACGCAGGAGCCCTTGTTCCACCTCCAGCTTCCCCCCTTTCCAGGGGTGTTGCTGGGTACAGAAAAGATCTGGGACTCAGGCCCACAGGACAAAAAAAATTGCACAAATTCGCACATGCTAATTTATATACGCTCTAAAGTCTGTAAAGGACCCTGCCTCCTAAGGACACCCCTATTTGTAAAAAGGGATGTATGGACAGGGGAGAGGAGGGCATTTGATTTTAGGAAAAAAACACCTCAGGCAGAAAGATTCAGGCTCAGGCCCACAGGACAAAAATAATGCATTAGGCAGAAAGATTAAAAGGTGGGCAAGCAGGAGAGGAAGCACATCTGGGCAAAAAGCCGGCTCACCCAGGAGGATCAGATGCAAGAGAGCTCATCAGGGCCCCTGTGCCTTGATTTCAGCAAGTGCCCCTGGACAGCAGGGTGGTGGGGCGGATGGCCTAACCAGAGATCCGGAGCTCCAAATGAAAGATTCAGGGCTCCAGCCCCAGTGGGCCACCCCCTAACACCACCTCTGATTCCTTTCCCAGAGATAGGTGTAGGACTCCCCCAGTCCCGACTTATCCTGGCACCCATCGATCCATTTTGCACCACTGGTTTCCAACTGGCTGGTAGCTGGCTGGTTTCCACAAACGAGTCACACTCTACATGGGGCACGCCAGAGGCACCGTTTTCCTTACTCTTTGCTGGCTCCTCTTTTAGAGAACTGCCAGCAGATGTGAAGGAGGATCAAGGGCACCCACATCTCTGAGAGTCGGGCAGCGGACACGACAGGTGCTGCAGCTTTCCCAGCCCCTGCATGGCAAGCAGCACCCGCTCAACTGCCCTCTCCTGCACAGGAACCCCACCCCCCCGGTACCCTCCCTTGCATCTGCTCACCCTGGAGAGAAAAAGGAGAATAATGGACAGATGCAAAAAATCACTGAACAGTGCCTGTGTTGCAGGCTGGGCCTGGAAGTTGAAAACTATGGCACCGTCCAGATATATAACGCCACAGTTTGGCTCTACAACAGGGGTGCAGATCCTCAGGCCTGGGGACTAAATCCGGCCCTCCAGATGGTTACACCCCTTCTCCAAGCCCCACCCTCTTTTCTGTGACCACCAATCATTGGGTGGTTTCCCTACCTTTGTGCAATTTCCCCCTCATTCTTAAAGGCTGTAGTGCCTTTCCTAAGGCTTCCTTGCTGGCAGAAGAGCTTTAAGCTGAAGTATGCTGGTATTTTTGACCCCACCCAATTTTGCCTTTGACTCCGCCCCACCACTGGAATGCGGCCCCCGAGGGCTTCTCTGAAATGGAATGTAGCCCTCGGGCTGAAAGATGTCCTGCACCCCTGCTCTACAAGAACCCCTTGTGCTCACATGTGCCTTCTGCCCTCCCCTTTCTCCCCTCACACACTCCCGATTCAAAAGACCCATGCTGGATCAGACCAAGGGTCCATCTCATCAAACATTCTGTCCACATGGTGGCCAACCAGCTGCCCAATGGAATCCCGCAAGCATGGGATATGAGTGCACCAGCACCCTCCCGCCCATCTTCCCCAGCAACTGGTGTACATAGGCATACTGCCTCTGATACTGGAGGTAGCATATAGCCATCAGGACCAGTAGCCACTGATAGCCTTCTCCTCCATGAATTTGTCCAATCCCCTTTTAAAGCCATCCAAACTGGTGGCCATCACGACATCTTGTGGAAGTGAATTCCATAGTTTAACTCTGCGCTGTGTGAAGAATGACTTCCTTTTATCTGTCCTGAGCCTCCCACCAATCCACTTTGGGTTCTAGTATTATGAGAGAGGGAGAAAAATGTCTCCCTCTCCACTTTCTCCATAATTCTGTACACCTCTATCATGTCTCCCCTCACTCGCCTTTTTTCTAAGCTAAGCAATCCCAGATGTTGTAACCTTTCTTCATAGGGAAGTTGCTCCAGCCCCTTTATTATTTTAGTTCATCATTTCCTCTTTTAATACCAACCACAGTTTGCCATTACATTCGAACCAGGAAACTCGGATGCGCTGGCACCAAACTATGGTTTGCACCAGAGAGGAAGTCATTAATTGACCCAGAGCACGTGGGGGGAGGAGGAGGGAGCACAAGGACCGTTTATATAACGCCAAACCACAGTTGGTGTTGTCTGTGAACAGGCCCAGCTACACTAGGTCTCACTTCCCACTCAGAGCCAGGCAGAGAGACCAAGACTCCTGGCTCTCTGATCCAACCTGCTAAACCTCATCCACCCCTACCCCAAACCAGACTTAGGCATAGAGTTAGCCATTCTAGCTGGCAGTACAGACGGAGATGTGAGCGAAGCGGGGCTCTTCCACCCGCCTCAATGAAAGTCCACTTGGTTTCCCCCCCTCATCCCTCCCCATCACTTTTTCCTTGTGTGTTGTGACTTTTTAGATTGTAAGCCTGCAGGACTGTCTTGTTTTTTTCCTGATTGCATGTCAGCTGCTCCGGGAGCCTTCTTGGCTGCGGAGCAGGATAAAATACTTTAAATAAATAAACAAACAATAAAATATATTAAACTCGACCCACCCACCCCCGGCTCCCAGGTCCCAAATTTTAAACAACCACTCGTCACTCACAGTTCTTTCCTGCTGGTCATCAAACTTTGAACTGCTGGCACTGGGGAGGCGGCGGTGCTGCTGCTGCTGCTGCTCCCTTCTGACGGAGGCTCTGGGGAGGGCGTCTCCTGCCCTGGTGGCTGAGCTGGGGATCGAGATTGTCCTACTCTTGGGACTTTGTCCATGCTGTCTCCAGGGGGAGGCTCCCCAACATCTTGAGCTTCGTGGGGGCAAGTGATTGGAAGACAGCCACCGAGGCCGTGAGTCTGGGGGTTCTCCTGAACCTTTTGCAAGTCCAAGGCAAAGCTGTGGTCTCGTCCATCAGCTGACAACCCAAAGGGGTTCTTCACAGACTCTGGAGCACTTGTGTTGCCTAGGACCTCAGCACAGTCTGCCTTCCCAGTGCTGGAAGGGGCTTGGCTTGGTTTGCCCCTAACAACCAAGCTCTCGTCTGTCTGCTGAAGTTGCCCGTTCCTGAGGTGCTGCCCCTGCTTCACCGCCAGGACAGTTGACTCCTCAGTCTGCGTCCCAACACTGACCCTCGACCCCTGTGTCTTTTCGGACCAAGGCACCGGCTCCTCACAGCTTTCCGATCGCTGTGTGGCAGGCAAACTGCAAACCAAACCCACCACACACAGAGAATTAGTTGGGGAACGGCCACTCATTTCGGTCACCCTTGTAAACAACCCCCACCGTACGCTCCCCTCAGAATAAATAAAATTCAAGCTGCCAGATGTGTTTCAGAAAGCTGAGGGTTCCTTTCCAGATGGTGGGGTTATGGCGCAATAACTATAGTTACCAAATAATATCTTCGCTTCCAGAAAGCACTTCTTTTGTGGGCTAGTGGTGTTTTCTCAGCACATCAAGCTGCAGTGTTTAGTCACAGAGAAAATACAGTTTTCGTACCTCCACCCTCCAATCTTGTCATGGGAAAAAGGGCTCCATGGGATAGTCCCCGTGTCACAGGCACCGACTGGATCGTGCCTGTGGGTCTGTTTTATTTATTGTTACATTTTTATCCCTCGTTTCTTCCAAGGAGCTCTGGGCGGCACAGATGGGTCCCTCCACTATTTTATCCTCACAACAACCCTGTGAGGTAGGTTAGGCTGAGACAAGGTCATCCAGTGAGCTGCGTTAAGTGAACTGTGCGTCGTGTCAACTAGTACTTTTCTTTTGTCTATCCGGAACCTAAAGCCAATCAAATATGTAGAGGTCCACAGCTGGAAGGGGGCTGCATGTGCACTGCTCTACCCACCATCAGTGCAGCTTTTGCTGAGGCCTAGGCTTTTCCCTCTCCCTCTGAGTGGCTACTAGTCCTGATGGCTCTATGCTACCTCCAGTATCAGAGGCAATCTGCCTATGTACTCCAGTTGCTGGGGAACACGGGTGGGAGGGTGCTGCTACACTCATGTCCTGCTTATGGGATCCCATGGGCAGCTGGTTGGCTGTGTGAACAGAATGCTGAGCTAGATGGACCCTTGGTCTGATCCAGCAGGGCTCTTCTTAAGTTCTCTCAAGGAGCCTAGAGAAGTACCTGGAATCACTGGAGAAGGCAGGGGGCAGAATCCAGAGGGCACCATTGCCTTGCGGGAGGACTGCCGGGTCTCTGGCATCTGGTACGGTGGAATTCACTGTGGAGAAACAGGATTTGTCTTTGCTGCAACAGACTAATAGCTCTCTGCAGCAGACTTCCCGCTACTTCTTACCAACGACAGACAACTCCAGATTTTGGAGGCCTCTTGAACGAGATGCTCTGAGCGAGCTCACCTCTTCACCACTGCCCATTTGCTCACCTTTGGGCCCAGTCTGTTCCACCAAGGCCGGCACCAGCACCTGGCATACGTGGGCAGCTGCTGGGGCCCCATCGCCCTGGCAGGGCACACTGATGCCTAGCCTGGACCCTGCATTGAAAGCTCAGCTCAGCCCTGGGGGTGGCTGGGCCTAGCTGCCACTTTAAATTTCCCATTATGTCCCAGAACAGAACTGCATTGGGGGAAGTTAAAATGGTGGACAGACCCAGAAAGTCGTTCCTGTTTAGGGCACTACTTCCCCTCAAGGCACACTGGCCTAACAGCAGCCCCACCAGAGAAGCTTTGCCTCGGGCCCACTCAAACCTACGTACACCTGCCCAGAAGGAGAGGGCGAGTGTAAGCTGCTGCTCCTTCTCCTTTTGTCTTGGCTCTGGTTATATGCTTGGAGAGGGTAGGTGAATAGGCAGCAATAGCAAGGAGGTGGAGGAGGGCCAGGGGGCTCTGAGGGGCAGCAGTGGGCCCCTGCTGGGGTGGCAATGCCAGCTCCAGGTTTTGGAGGGCCCTCAGGCAAGACACACTCAACAGGCCCCAGAGGAGGTGTTATGGGACAGCCCACTGGGGCTGGAGCCCTGAATCTTTCATGTGGCGCCCCGAATCTCCGGGAGGCCACCTGCCCCACCACCTGCTGTGCAGGGGCACTTGCTGAAATAAAGGTCCAGGGGCCCTGAGGATCTCTGTTGTATCTGATCCCCCTGGATTAGCCAGCTTTTTGCCCAGATGTGCTTCCTCTCCTGCTGCCCTCCCTTGAATCTTTCTGACTGAGTTTTTTTCCCCTGAAATCAAATGCCTTCCTCTCCCCTGTCCATACATCCCTTTTTACAAATAGGGGTGTCCTTAGGAGACAGGGTTCTTTACAGACACAGACACAGACACAGACACACACACACACACACACACACACACACAGACTTTAGAGCATATGTAAATTAGCATATGCAAATTTGTGTATTATTTTTGTCCTGTGGGCCTAAGTCCCGGATCTTTGCAGTACCTAGCACCGCCCCTGAGGGGGGCCCTCCCTAAGTAAGTGCTTCGACGTTCTCACCGCCCTTGTCCCCAGCTGCTCATGCTCCTCCTCCTCTTCCTCATCATTGCTCCTGCTCGCTTGCTTGGCAGGCAGAGAGCCAAGGAGCAAGTCGGCTGCGGCATCTGCTGCTCCTCCTTCTCACCACCACCTTTGTCTGGGCCAGAGCAAGATGCGGGTGAACATGCAGGTTGCAATGCTGAAGAGGAGCAACTCCAGGGGGCTTTTATCAAGGGACCCCCCTCGGGTGTGGGCCCTCGGCAAGTGCCCAACCACACCTACCCTGACCATACTCTACCTACCCTCCCCGTTGCTGCAGCCTGCCAGCCAACTGGCACTTCCCAACAACAGCCTCACCTTCAAGCAGCTGTTGCCTGAGCAGAGGTATCTGCCGGTCGTAGAAGCTGAGTCTGCGTAGCGCATCCGCCAGCGCCGACTTCACCAGCGTCAGCTCCTCTTCCTGGCTCCGCAGTCGGGAATCGAGGTCGGTGAGCCAGTGAGGGTGATGTAGGACGCTGTTGCTGTCCAAGAGGTTCTCACCTAGCAAGGAAGAGGAAGTAGCTGAGCTATGATTAGACCCAATAACCAAAAACAGAAGTTTAGGGTGCAACCCTATGCAGAAAAAAAGGCTGGCTGGGACACACTGGAAGTTGTAGGCCTTTTTTCCCTGTCTAAACTCGCATAGGATTGCACCTTTAGTGACACTGGCTCCCATTATATCCAGAATAGACTACTGTAATGCACTCTTCGTGGGGCTGCCTTTAAAGACAACTCGGGAGTTTCAGTTGGTATAGAACATGACAGCAAGAATGCTTGTGGGGACCAAAGAGTTGGAACACGTTACACCACTTCTGTATCGGTTAGATCGGCTGCCTGTTTGTTTCTGGGCTCAATTTAAAGTGCTGGTTTTGGCCTTTAAAGTCCTAAACAGATCGAGTCCAGGCTATCTAAAGGAACGGCTGCACCTCTTTCAGCCTGCCTGAGCTCTAAGATCAGCTTCCGGGGCCCTGTTTACCAGTCAATAAGAAATTGACAGGCCGACAGCTACCAGGGACAGGGCCTTTTTGGTGGTAGCCCCACATATTTGAAATGCCCCCCCCCAGGAAGTACATGTGGAGCCATCACTGTGGGTTTTTAAGAAAACTCTTACAATGTTTTATTTCAACCCACATTTTATATTTCATCGTTGTGCCTCGATGAAAGTTTTACTGCTTGTTTTAAGGGGGTGTCGCATTAACGCTAACTTGATGGTTTTATCTATTGCTACATTTGTTGTGCAATCATTGTTTACACTGCTTTGTGAGAGGCAATGTCCCTGCATGGTGGCTGATACATTTCCTAATAAATAAATGAAACGCAGCAGAGTTAGACCCCATTCAATTGTGGGTGATACACAGGAGTTCCATCTAAGAATGTAAACCAGCCTTCCCCAGCCTGGTGCCCTCCAGTTGTTTTGGATTACAACTCCCATCATCTGCAGCCAGCAGGTCAGAGATGGTGGGATTTGTAGTCCAACACATCTAGAGATCACCAGGACCGATTGATGTAAGCACTGCCTCGGTAGATTAAACCAAGCTCCAGCACACCCAGCATTCTGTCTCCAACACTGGGGAGAGCTTTCTCGTTTTCTTTGCCTCCAGCATCTGTTACTCAAAGGTATACTGCCTCTGAACCAGGAAGTTCCCATTTTGGCTATCACAGAAGGGCCACTGATAGATCCATCCTCCATGGATTAAATTCATTTCTGTTAAAGTTAATTTGGCATTGTCCTAAAGAAAATACTTCCGTAGTCTGCCGATCAAGTTCGTTAAACTGCAGATTGTAAGTTCCTTGGGGCAGGGATCAGCCTACATTTCTGGTAAATAGCTACTTATATATTGTCAAGAAATAGGAAATGCATCACCAAAAAAAAGAAGACAAAAGAGGGCACCAATTTGCATTAAAATATGCATGTTTTTATATTTATATATACAAATATAGATTTGGATCAGACAGCCCTTCAAATACAGGACACCTTCAAATAGAGGACTGTCCTCTTTTAGCCCTAAAGAAAAAAGGACTGTCCTCTGTAAAGTAGGACACATGGCCACCCTAGCATGAGGTGCACCAGTAGCCCTATATCAGTGGTGGGGAACCTTTTTTCAGTCCAAGGGCTGAATTCAATTTTGGAGAAGCTCTGGGGGGCTGCATTCCAGTGCAAATAAGTGCAATGCAAACCGGTGGGGCTGAAGGCAAACGGGGTGGAGTCAAAGGCAAAAGGGGGCAGGGCCATTAAAATCATATCTTAAAGCTCTCACTACCAGTAAGCAAGCCTGTAGAAAGGCACTTCAACCTTCTAGAATGAGAAAACCTGCACAAAAGCCGAGTAACGATTGGTGGTTAGGGAAAAGGGGAAGGGGCATGGCCATCTGAGGAAACTGGGAGGGCTGGATTGGGCCCTGGGGCCTGAGGTTCCTCACCCTTGCCCTATATAAAACACAATAATAGCATCCCCATGATTGGCAGCTAAGCCCCACTTCCCTCTTCCGGAGCTGGGGGTAGAATTCCAGCATAACCCACCCCTATCCCTTCCCTTCTGCCCAACGATGAGGAGTTTTGTGTTAACTCTAATGTTTGTGTACACCGAAAAGAGCTAGTCCTTATTTATTACATTCACAAACAAAACACACACCTTTTGCCAGAACCCACAATGGCCACTGTGTATAATTAACACAGCAGGGGGGGAAACATTATGGTTTCCCAAACCAGGCCTGTCCTGGGGGATGGCCACAGTTCACGGAGGGAGGGAGAGGTCTGTTTGGTTCACGCTTAAGGTCTCCTCTGGCCTCCATCTTGCAGGCACCGAGCCCAGGTCTTGCCTCATGCCTGGCCAGTGTTGTTTGTGCTGGCAGCAAAGGACGGTGGCAGTTGGGAGGAAATGGCTCCCGCCTCAGACATTCCTGACACCACCGTCAGCCACAGAACACGGGCCCCTGAATAACCCAGCAGCACAGCCCGTTGCCCCTGCATGCTCTAAGACTGTGGGCTGGGGTGGCAGAGAACTATGTGCGTGCATACTCAAGGTCACATCTAAGGATATTTGTGAGGGGGAGGGAGAGAACCAGGGGTGCGCATAATCAAGATCACATCTAAGCATGTTTGTGGGGGAGGCAGAGAACCATGGGTGTGCATACTCAAGGTCACATCTAAGGATGTTTGGTGGAGGAGAGGCAGAGAACTATGGGTGTACATACTGTACTAAAAATCACATCTACTGATTGCAATTCAACCCTTGACAAGACCATTCATGTCCAGGATTACCTAGGGCTGACAGAATGGTCTGAGGGTTATCTTAACATAGATCAGCCATTGCTTCTCAATCCCAAAATGCATTGCTAGGTGTAATTGGATACATCCAACAGCTACTGCTGACTACGGTAATTCATTTAGACTGCAAATCTCCCTTTTGAGACAAGGCCTATCTAAAATTGCAGACCTCATGATCAGTGGTGTAGGGGTAAATGCTGAAGTGCAGACACTCATCCTGGCGGCTGGGAAAATCCACTACCGCTGCAGCCTCCCAGCTACTATGAAGATTTCAGCTGAGCTCAAAGGGAACAAGGCATTCTGATGGGGGTGGCAGATGACGTCAGCAACCCTGCTAGTCAAAAAGTGTCAAGCGCTGCATCCCTGCAAGCCCTGACTGCTACACCACTGCTCATGACCACAACATCTGGCCAAATTTGGGGCCTTTCCCGTTTCTTCCCCCATCCCTTGCTTCTCTTACCTCCTAGCCTGATGAAGACTTCTGGAGAACATGAAAGCTTGCATACTTCTGTGGAATTTTGGCTGGTCCTAATAAAGGTATTGCCCAACCGCAGATTTTGGAATCCCCCCGCCCCACATGGATCAGCACGGCTATCTTTGTTTTTTTAATGTAACATAGGACTGTTTTGGAAGCTACACAGGCCTGGACTTGCGTGGTATATGGATGGGAGACCACTTTAGGTGACCTAAGATCCCCATGGGTGCCCACCTGGAGCTCTTTGTGGGGGGATTGAGAATAGGTATCATCATCATCATCATCATCATCATTATTATTATTATTATTATTATTATTATTATTATCATTATTATTAATTTCTATACCACCCAATAGTCGCAGCTCTCTGGGCGGTTCAGAACAGTTCATAAAAACACAAAACACAATACAATAAAAACGACATAATTTTTTTTCCAATAACAAAATTTAAAAACAATTTAACAACTAAAACAATATTCTTTGGGGGGGGACAAACTTATTAAACTGGTGCGAGAAAGGAAAGCCAAAGACACTGGCTGCATTCGCAGGTCATCGTAAACCATCCATCCTGGCTTAATAAACCACATACAGAGGTTGGTTTAAAGTTGGCTTACGAATCTTGGCTTGTTTGGAAGCAATTCTCTGACTGGGTTTGCACGATCAGTGGGGAAAAGAAGTCACTGTGGCTTCTTTCCCCTGCCCCGTGTGTGCCAGTCACACACCGTGTAATTTGCATAATTACCCACACGCTGCGTGGCTTCCCATGTTATCTGAACCCAGTGAAGTGCGTGGCGGGGGGTGCCTTCAAAGCCGTCCCAGAACCCTACAAGCCATAGGTTCTGGGGTGGCTTCGAAACTACCCCCATCATGGACCTCACCAGGTTCAGATGACACGGGAAGCTACACACCACATGGGTAATTATGCAAATCGCACAGCACACAACCCACATACACAGGGCGGGGGAAAGAAGCCATAGTGGCTTCTTTTCCTCACTGATCGTGCAAACCCGGCCACTATAATTATGCTCAGACATGACAGGAAGCTGTGCTTAATTGCAACTTCCTGGTTTGTTTACCCGCTCACCCGATTGCTTGTGCACATCATGGTTTCTTAATTCAGGATTGATGACTTACTGCAATGAGCGAACGCGGCAGTCGATTGACACCAGGAGATGGTAGAAACCCAAGCAACAGGGAAAGGATTGCAAGAGCAAGAGGAGAATTGTTAGGTAAAGATCTCACCGTGAGCCGTCAAGCCTTGCCAGTAGTAGGGTCACACACACACACACACACACACACACACACACACACAAAGATGTGTCCATAGCTCTTGTACATATTTCAAGTGCATGTAAATATAAAACAGCGTATTCAGATATATTTTTTAAGGTACCCAAAACCAGTTGGAAGCTATGCAAAGAAAACACAGGGAGCTGGCAATCTTACTGCAACAAGGCAGACCAAAGTGTTTTCCAGTCCAAGCCAACAGCAGCTTTGCTGGGGTTATTTTATTTCTTGGATGCCACCACCAACCCCTTTGATGAAGCCACAGTGCCGCCCTCCCCTCTCCCAACCCCCCAGCTAGCCTAGACCTGGCAGCCAAAACAGAGAAGTGGGTGGGAAAGGCGGCCTCTGTCCAACATTCAAAGGGTATGGAGCCATAAAAGAGGCTTGGATCCGAGGAGCTGGTACAAGCAACGGAGACTCTTATTTAAGGGGAAGGGCCCAAATCCTTGGGGTTTTTTCCTCTGTGCCAAGGAGCACAGAAATCAGACGTGCTTTAAGGAGAAATAATACCCCCAAACAGGCCCTGCTTTGTCCCGTTCCCCCTCCTCCGCACACTCATCCCAAGAGGCATGGCGAACAAAAAGGCATTTTTTTCAGTGACCTATTTACTAATTCACATCTCCCACCCGCCCCTCATCCTATACAGCCAACTTAGAAGGGGAAGGAAATGGGCCTTGGCTGGATGGATTTTGTGGCAGGGCTGCCTGCCTGCCAAAAGTCAGACTGTTTGACTGGGGTGTTTGTGTCACGAGTTCGGATCCTCATTCAGCTGTGCGTTCTCCAAAACGGTCCCCTGTGATGTCCGCAGGCAGGATGCTGGGATGGGGGCACAACTCTTGGATCACACTTACACCCACACGCCTTCACTGATGCCCTTAAAATTATTTTCTGCTCCTGACTGACTGTTTCTCGGTGCCATATCTTTTGAGCTATGCAATGGAAGGTCCGGGGTTCAAATCTCAATTTAGTCCCAAATTCAACACGTAGCCAGTGATCAAATTAGAGTGGAAGAACTCTCTTTAACTACTGTCTTAGAAGGCTACAGAGGGGCATGATTTCGCTAAAAATTTGGGGGAATCAAAGGGTGCCTGTGGATTTCATGAATGTTCTCCCGCATAATTTGGCCCTTTTGGGTGGCCTTAAACAAACTGTTTCACTCTCAGACCACCCACACCCCCCCCAAACACCTGATAACAGTGATGGCGAACCTTTTTGAGCCCGAGTGCCCAAACTGCAACACAAAACCAACTTATTTATTTCAAAGTGCCTTAAATTTGGCAGGAAGGAGGAGGGGGCACTAGCTAATCGCGCTGCGCTCTTTCCCAGGGCATGGCTCTTCACTGGGCATGGCAAGATTCGGGCGCGCGCATGCTGTGCTTCTGAGCTATCTGTTCAGTTAGAAGGAGGGCTGGGTGCCTGCGCAGTCCGCTTCTGGGGGTGGAGATGTTGGAGTGTGCCTGCCTGTGGAGGCCAGCGAGGAATGAGTGGAGAGGGGTTACTATGGAAAGGGGATGGTCTTTTCGTGATCTGGTGACCAATGGCTCGCGTGCCCACAGAGAGGTCCCTGCGTGCCAGCTGTGGCACCCGTGCCATAGGTTCACCATCACTGCCCTATAATATGGGCCTAATAATTACTGAGGTAATGTAATATATGTGAAGGGCTTTGAACACTTGTAAAGTTATATATTTCTTATTTATTTATTACATTTATATCCCACCTTTTTTCCTCTTGCAAGGAACCCAAGGTGGCTTACATAATCTTCCTCCTCCTCTCCATTTCATCCTCACAACAACCCTGTGAGGTAGGTTAGGCTGAGAGTCAGTGACTGGCACAAAGTCACCCAGTGAGTTTCATGACTGAGTGGGGACTAGAACCCAGATCTTCTGAGTCCCAGTCCAGCACCCTAACCACTAGGCCACACTGGTACATGTTATTATTATTATTAATGCTATAACATTGTCAGAAGGATTACGGAGATAATGTTTGCAAAGCACTTAGGAAAAGCATTATTTTATTATTCCCTACTCTGTTTGTCTATTCTACCATGCAAAGACTCAACTTTGCCCCCACCCTCTAATTTCTCTCTTTTCTTCCCTCATCAGCTAAGAAAATTATGGAGACTAAATATAAATTTGTGATTATAAAGACCCATAAAGTAAACCCCCAGCAGCCAATGGATCCCACCTATACTTTTGTCTTCATAAAGTAGTGGGAGGAAAACATGAGCTGTACTATCCTCAAAGCCCTTCACATACATTACATTACATTACCTCAGAAATTATTAGTCCCATATTATAAGGCGCTTTTTGGGGGGAGTGCGGGTGGTCTGAGAGTGAAAGTTAGATTTAAGTTTGATGCGGGTTTTTTTGTTTGTTTGTCTTTGTATTTGGAAAATTAATAAAATATGTTTTAAAAGATGAGGGGAAACTCCTAGAAGCAGCAACCATTTTTTCCCCTTCCTGTTAACCTTCTCAACTTCTGACAGGGGATTTCTACACCTCACTTTTCCTGCTCTCCACACCCAAAAACCAAGAAAGGAACCTGGGATTTCTGGATTTTTATCACCTTCCCCAGACTTTGGTGTATTGCGTTGTTTGTGTAGAAACCAAAGGCAAATGCCCGGGCATCCTTTTTCTCCATTTTGGGCTCTGGAGTTCCCACAGGAAAGATCACCCCCACAAATACACACACACCCCACCCTCCCCGCTAAACATGTCGGGTGACATTTTTGGGCAAGGTGTTCATCTTAGGAATTAAACCTCCAGGGACAGGCGCCTCCCAGACCTCTCCCTGGCTGCAAAGTGAGCGCAGGAGAGAGAGGCAACTCACGGAGTGCCAAAAAGACAGCATCCAGCATTAAACCCCGACACTTCACATGCCAAGTTACATAGCGGGGGCGGGGTGTTGGGGGTTACTATTTCAAACAGCACAGATACCAAAAATAAAGAAAAAAGAAGTCACTTTGTTTCAAAATTCTTCTGTGAGAATCATAGTCTGGATCAGGCCATGCTAGTAGGCCTGACTGGGGTTTTCCTCATGTGTGGTTCAGTCAGTTCCAGCTGCTAGGCGGGAAATGGGGAAAGAATGGGGGGAAATATACGTACTCCCCCTTTTCCCTCAGCCACAGTTGGGAAGTGAGGTGGAGTGGGGAGAATAAGGGTGTGTGTTCTGGGTGAGGGAATATGTGATAAGGACCAAATGACTCCGGCCAAACTTGTTTCCCTATTCCCATTTTAAAGAAGACAACTTTAACCAAAGGGAGCAGGATGGAGTAGGCCAAGTTAGAATCATAGAATCATAGAAAAGTAGAGTTGGAAGGGGCCTATAAGGCCATCGAGTCCAACCCCGTGCTCAAGTTAAGGCCCCAAAGGAAAGCAGCCATATTTTTCTTGGGGTGCTTCCAGACGGAGGGCTCCTCCTAGCATTAGCAATCAGAAAGCATTGTGCAGCTCAGTCTTTTTCTCCTTAGCAGATGTTCTGTGTTAAGGGGAAAGACAGAAGAAGCTGTGGGAAAAGCAGTGGTGATGGCCACCAATCTGGAGGGTTTTAAGAGGGGATTGAACAAATTCATGGAGGGGGAGGCTATCAATGGCTACTAGTCCTCATGGCTATATGCTACCTCCAGTATCAGAGGCAGTCTGTCTGTGTACACCAGTTACTGGGGAACATGGGTGGGAGGGTGCTGTTGCACATATGTCCTGCTTGTGGCCTTCCCATGGGCAGCTGGTCGGCCGCTGTGTGAACAGAATGCTGGACTAGATGGGCCCTTGGTCTGATCCAGCAGGGCTCTTCTTATGTTCTTATGAAAACATGGGAGGGTCATGAGAAGATGCTGTCCGCCTCCACCCCTGTAAACCTTTGTGAATTAGGCAAGGTGATGCCATCATAAAAGCCTCATCTGGAAGCATCCTTGGTGTGCCAAGTTTTCCAAAAGCTCACTAAGCTTAACATGCCCCCAAACTCCTTTGATTTGCTTGTGATTTAATCATCAAATGACTCCATCATCATCATCATCATCTTGCAATTTCCAGAGGGGTAGCTGTTTTAGTCTGTTGCTGAAAAATCAACAAAGAGTCTTGTGGCAACTTAGAGGCCAACAAATTTATTCTGGCATATCTGCTGGTCCATGACCATAATAAATTGATTGACTATTTCTGGCATAAGCTTTCATGGACACTGTCCACTTGCATCTGATGAAGTGGATAGTGTCCACGAACGCTTATGCCAGAATAAATTTGTTAGGCTTTAAGGTGCTACAAGACTCCTTTCAGTTTTTATTATTATTACTTTTTTTAGCCACACTTTTAGGGGTCATGGGGCATACAGGAAGGCTGGTGACTCCTGTGTCAGTGGGGCTCCTTATCCATTGCAGCTGTTATTCTGTGCTTTATAGGAGCTATCCATAGTGCTGTACTCCATCCCCAAAATAGGTTCGCTACCATGGATAGCTCCTATAAAGCTCAGAATAAAGGCTGCAATGGATAAGGAGCCCCACTGACACAGGAGTCACCAGCCTCAATGGGTTAAAGAATGTGGTATTTCCGCTCCGTTCTTTCTACGTGATGTTTAAACACTAACAGACCATCTGGGCACTTTATCTATGAACAAGAAACAGGAGCTGGCAAACGGATTCCACATGAGCTAATCCAGAATAAAGGATCCAATCTCACGAACTATTTATGTTTAGCAGAAGTAGGCCGAAAAAGAAGTAGGCCAAATGATCAAGGACAAGATGCTATCTGGAGGCCAAGCCCTTCAGATTTCACAATCCTGGTTGCGAGACACCAATGTGTACATTCTAGTCAAGTATCCCAAGCTTGGACTTTTCCCCATTCCCATCGGGGCCATGATAAGTCCTGAAAGATCTGGGGCTCAGATCCACAGAACCAAAAAAATGCACAACTTTTACATATGCTCTAAGTTTCTCTGTGTGTGTCTTTAAAGGGCCCTGTCTCCTAAGGACACCCCTAATTGTCAAAAGGGATGTATGGACAGGGGAGAGGAGGGCATTTGATTTCAGAAAAAAACCTCAGGCAGAAAGATTGAGGGGGGGCAGCAACAGGTAAAGCGCATGTGGGCAAAAAGCCAGCTCATCCAGGGAGATCTGATGCAACAGAGATCCTCAGGGCCCCTGGACCTTTATTTCAGCAAGTGCCCCTGGACAGCAGGGTGGTGGGGCAGATGGCCTCCCAGAGATTCGGGGCTCCAAATGAAAGATTTGGGGCTCCAGCCCTAGTGGGCCACTCCCTAACGTTGCCTCTGGTTCCCATCTTTTCCTTCAGATATCACTAATCTGAAATATGTTCTTAGCTCAGGTGAGGAAAGAGCAAGGAATTCAAAATGCGTGTCATAGACTCCCGGAAAAGGAGATAAGCAGAAGAAACAAACTCATACTACGCCCCCAAAACACTTCCCCTTTCCATAGAAGTTTAGTTATAAATAAGACAGTACTTGAGCACCATTGAACCCAAAGCTGGAACCTGTCTAAGATGGAGGCAATTCTCACCCAACAGGAGAGAATTCACTGGAACCTGGGTGGCAGCACAGCTGTCGTTGGGTTGGGAGTAAAAACTGAAGAAACATACGCTCATAGCATTGGCAAAGGAGGGGTTAGTCTTGAGACTCTGGTGAGGTTAAATTAGCATTTATGTGCTGCATTTCAAATGTCCAGAGAGCCCTTTGCTCCTGTTAACTTAGTAATCCATGCAACAGCCTTGGAAAGTAGGCCTGCATTATTATCTCGGTGTTGCAGACAGAGGGGTCTGAGGCCAAGAGAAAGTAGTTTGCCCAATGCTGCCCTGAGATGGCGTGCAAGGCGACATTTGAACTGGGGACTTCCCAGGTCACACTTTTAGCTACTGTGCTAAACCAGGCAGAACATTCTTGCTTCTAAAGCAGTATGGGAAGGCACCCTTTCCACACTGATGTGTTCACCACAGAACCACAGTGCGCTGCAAAGGATTCTGGAACATGTCCTAGGCTGCACGCTCAATCCATAGGGGGCACTGACCTAGACAGTTGGGCCTCACTGTTGCCGCTTTTGAACTGATCATGCACTCTAGAGCAGTGTTGGGCAGACTCCAGGCTTGCATGATCTACTTTGCTGTTGTTGTTTTTAATAAAACCCTGAGATCCATCAACATCCCAAGATCTGGTGAAAAAGACATAGAATTAAAGAATTATGAGCCCAGGAGTTTGTTTTGTCTACTAGACCTGACTGGAGCAGTCCCTCCAAACACACAAATTCACTCCTGGTTACCCCAAGCTTTCATTTCAGCAGTATACAGTATTTTTCCATGTATAAGACTATACTTTTTCCTAAAATTGTTAGACTAAAAATCGAGGTTCGTCTTATACACGGAAGTAAGCCACTGTGCGGCTGCGAAACTGCCTGGTGGGGGTCGTCTTATACATGGGGGCGTCTTATAGACGGAAAAATACAGTAATTTAGGATGGGGGTGGAGAGGCATTTTGTGGCTGATCCTGTTAAATAATTGGGAGTCAGAAATCTGTGCTGATCTTCTGCAAATCACCCAAGATTTACCACTAGATCAAGATCTATGTTCTGCGCACCCCCTGCCCTAGAACACACCAAATATTCTGTGCGTGGTAGAGGAAATTTAGCAGTTGTAACAAACTGTTGGCCAGGAAATCTTGTCCATCACATGAGTAATCTTCCGATAAGCTTCTGAGGAGCCACAGAGAAAAAACTGCAACTCTAAGTCGCACATGAAGATCTCTTAGTACATGTTCCTTACCCCCATATCTTTAATCAGCCTATTGTATTCATGATCCGGCGGGTGATTATAGTGTGATTTTTTTTTAAAGGAGGTTCAAATTCTCACTCCACCATGAAGCAAACTTGGGCAAGTCAATCCACCATGAAGCAAACTTGGGCAAGTCAATCTCTCCCAGCTGAACCTGAGAGATTGTTGTGAGGAAGAAACCCATGTACAGTAGGCCTGATGTCGAAAGGGTGGGATATGAATGTGATAAAAATAATAAACACCCCAACTATAAAATGGAAGTAAAAGTTGGGCCATACCTTGCAGGGCTGTTGTGAGAATGGAAAACCAATAGAAACAATTGCCTACTCTGAGGCTTAAAGGCATATGGGGGGCTTTTATGTTTCACGCAGCAAATAAAAAGAGAACAGGTGGGACCTGAGCAAGGTCCAAATTCAGTTCTGGCCTGGGGTCCCTGACTTCATAAAAGTTAAGAAGCTCTGCCCCGCACCCACTCTAGCCACACCCTGTGCCACTAACTTTGACTCCAGATGTTGCAGTATGTGGCTTCCTCTAAGCCCCAAGGCCGACAGGAAGCATATCAGGGGTGTTCTTGAGCATGTTTACATGCAGGACCTATCACAGACAAGAAACCAGGCCCTGTAGTTTCTTTGCCCAGAAAACAGGACAGAAGAAAAACATTGTGGAGATTTGCAGGGATGTAGTTTCCAAGGAGCTTTTGCATTATGTATACTAACTTGCGGGAAACTTTGGAGTCTCGCGTGTGTAAAATAAAGGGGGGGATGTCTGTAATTCTAGCAAAGGTGTGCATGCTTATCTCTACCTGATAAAGAGTAAAACTCTGTGGGAAAGGGAAGGTGTGCATACGATGCTCTTACACGCAGGTTGCACGGTGACTTTCCGCATGGAAATTCTGCTCACACATACCATGGAAACAGACACTCTCCTATGATGCTGACGCACTATGTTGACCCAAGTACGCAACCCTCCTGTTTCCCCTGTGCAAGATTCACACAGTGTGTACTTCCCCACACCCTTCCCACATAAGCCAGCCCCCCCCCCCCCCGCTTCCTCTGTAACCCTACACCGCATCCAATATACACCTCTCTCTCTCTCTCTCTCTCTCTCTTCATATGACAGGGCTTCTTAACAACATCAACAAGATCCCTTCTACTCCACAACACAACACCCCCAGAACCTCTACAAAACGCATAGTTTAGTGGTCTTAGGTGCTTTTAATTGTAACAACAATAACAACAGCAAATATGCAGAGGATCATGCTATAAAGCCTACATGGGATTGCAAGATGGGGCAGCCAGATCCTTTGCATACCTCCTTGGAAGTAACAGAGCAATCCCGTGCATGCCTTTTTGGAAGCAAGAGGCAGCCTGTTAATAGGGTGTACTCCCTAGTAAATCTGTGTTTAGGATAGTACTGTACGCCTAAATCTCCCTGTGTTCCAATGGGGCTCCAACTTCACTCCCAAGTGAATATGCATAAGATTGCAAGCTGGGCAAACCGAACTTTTGCCTTTTTTTTCATCCCCTTTCCTTTCCGCTGTTCTGTTTTGTTTTGTTTTGTTTTGTTTTGTTTGCTTGCTTGCTCAGAAGTAAGTCCTGCAGGAAAAGCGGGGCTGCAACTTTTCTTCCCCAGTAAACAAAACGCAGGTCGTTAACACCGTTTTGCAGCCTCGCCACGTGTGGCTGAGTTGTTGCATGTTGTTGTTTTTTAACCTCACCTGTCTCTAGCACATGTCTGTCTGTGTGTGGGGTTGTCTGGGGGGGCGGGGGAGGAGAGCGATTGCGCAGCCCTAGTTAAAAGCTTCTTTGCAACCCCACCACGGTTCTGCCACCCCCTCAACTCTCTCCAGCGCCCCCGTGTGTGGGTGCATAAGAGCGGCAGGCGGTCTACCCTGCGCCCCCAGCCACCATCAGCCGCAGGGGGACGGAGGGACTCTCCAGCGTGGGGCAACCCCCCACAACAACACATCAATCAAAATAAATCTCGACTCACCGTTGGGGCTGCGCTCCTGGTAACCGTCCATAGTGGCAGAGCTTCCATGCGCTCTTTGCCGGCGATCGCGCTCCTCTCCACTCCTTCTGGCTGACAGGGCAGGGGATGAAGAAGCCAGAAAGGTCCCGGGGATTTGGAGGAGGAGGAGGCAGCAGCGCCCGCCCTGTTCAGATCGTGCTGCCGGGGCCGGGCTCCCCCCACCCCCAGGAAGCAAAGAGGGCGGTATGTCATTTCCCTTGCAGAGGGGAGGAAAGGAAAAAGAAAGAAAAAAAAAAGGAGAGGATTGCATGGCATTGCGTTCGCTTGTGTGCGTGTTTTTCAAAAGTTAGTTCTCCAACCTCCGGGCCGGGCCCAGAGAGAAAAGAACTGGAAAGGGGCGGAGGATGGATCCGGGGCTCAGCTGGACCAAGTTTCGGGGGACCGAGAGGACAGAGATTTCTGCGGCAGGTTCCTCCAAATTGAGCGAGGAGTTGGAAAGTCCTAACGCGGCTGCCCCCAATCTGGCGGCCTCCAGATGGGTTGGATTACAACTCCCAGCATCCCCCACACACATCTGGAGGCCGTTAGATTAAGGCTGCCCAAACTGCTGGGTCGTACTAAAGGTCTGACCATCTAGTCCACCAGCAGCATCCTGTTTCCCACGGTGGTGCAGCTAGACCTCAGGGCAAAGGTGTGGGCCCCCCAAGTGACTACCAAGCCAGCAGAAGCAAAAAGTCAATTTCATTCCTGTCCTCAGGATAGTGCTATGATTTAAGTGAGTTTAAAATGCAAAACTGCACATGCTGAGAGTATTGTTATTTTTTTATAGCAGTTTTTTATTTCGTTTCTATACCACCCAATAACCAAAGCTGGCTGGGTTGTGCCCACCTGTACACCATGTTCGTCATCTAAGGCCCTCCTCCAGGTGCCTCCTCTAAGGGAGGACCAGAAGGCAGCAACAAGGGAGAGGGCCTTCTTGGTGGTGGCCCCCCAATTCTGGGATGATCTCCCTGATGAGGCCCACCTGCCGCCCACATTGTTATCTTCTTGGCACCAGTTTAGGATCTTCCTCATTTCTCAGGGATTTGGCAGCGTATGAGGTTTTAACCAGGTCCTGGATTTTTCTTATTTAAAATTGTTTGAGATACATGTGGTGTCTCTGTGTGTGCTGTCTGTTTATATGCTTTATGTAAATGGTTTTTATACTGTAATTTTAATAGTTTTAATCCTTCTAAACCACCCAGAGAGCTTCAGCTATTGGGTGGTATAGAAATGTAATAAATGAAATGAATGAATCTTATTCTGCCATGTAGATTGTGGAGCTTTACTCCTTTTGCAGAACTAGAGATTAAATTTAGGAGTCCTAATTTCTCTTCCCCCATCCATGCAGCCACACCCCAACCTCCCAGAAAAACAAACCCCCAAGTATTCTGTCTCCAAACTTCACTCTAGATTTATAGGGCTCCAGAGAGCCCAGAAAATAATAGACTCCCCCAACCCCATAATGTAGGATTGACCCTCTCTCACAGCCTTCCCCAACCTGGTGCTCTCCCAATGTGTTGGATTGCAAGTCCCAGCGTCCCCTAGCCAGGCAAGGGATCAGGTTGGGAAATGCTGTGCTATTACCTCTATCCTCATATTAGGCCCCATTAAAAAAAAAAAAAAAAACCCTTCACCTTGCCTACGCCTCATTCTTTGGCTTCCAGCTCCTTTGCCAAACCCCAGACCAGCAGGAACAAAGTTTGGAAGCCCTGCTCCGTTTTTCTGCAGCTCTCTAGAGCCAGTAACCTTCTCTTTTAGGGAGAGAAAACACACAGAGCTTGAGAATCTTTTCATTCCCAAGTGGGTAATAGAAGAGGAAGTCTGAGGGAAACGTTACGCAGATAAGCAACTTCTGTTGGCTTTGGGCCTGGCCAGCGGTTGCAACTTTGCAGGCAGGGCAATCAGAAACTGCTGAAGGATCTTCTCCCAAAGCAGGGGAGAAACACCCCCCCACTCATTCTGCCCTCTGCACACACCCCCAATGGGCCCTTTCTGCCAAGCACTGATCATTTGGTGGTTTCTCACACTTTTGCCCTGTTTTTTCCTCATTCTAAAGAATGAAACACCACTCTTAAGGCTTAGTTACTGGAATTAAGAGCTTTTATAGTTTGGCCCTGCCCACCACTGGAAAGTGGCCCACTCAAGAGCTTCTCCGAAATGGAATTTGGCACCCAGGGTCTGAAAGAGGCCCAACACCCCTGGGTTAGGACAATAGTGGCCCATCAGAAGGGCAGACCTCAACGATTGTATCAACTTAATAAGCAACGTATTAAACGCCAGGAAACTGGTTCCCGAGATGTTGGCTGTGGTTCTTACATGTTGAAAGGAATTTGTGAGGATGTTCAACTGTGTCCAGAAGACACACCATCTTCCCCAGAAGGCCTTTATCTCCAGTTTCCCCTCCAAGAGGGCACGGAGGGTGGGTGCGGTTCCAGGAAGATGAATGAAAATCCACATGGTCCAAAATGTTGCATGGCGCCGAAAACAGGTAGCAGTGACACCAGGTTGGAGATGGTTAAAAATGCCCCACCTACCCCATTTCATACTCCACCGAGAAAACCAGCTGGAGCAAATGTAGCCATTTAGAATTGAACTCTGTGCCACTTTAGGGGCAGACTTACCCCCATGTTGGCAGGCAGGGCTGAGTGGAATTTATAGAAGCTTAGATGTGACATTTTATTATTACATTTATATCCTGCCTTTCCCCCTGCAGATAAACCTGAAGTGGCTTACATGATCCTCTCCATTTTTATGCTCACAACAGCCCTGTGAAGTAGGCTAGGCTGAGAGTCAGTGACTGGCCCAAAGTGAGCTTCATGGCCAAGCGGGGACTAGAACCCAGATCTCCCGGATCCCAGTCCAACACTACGCCATACTGTCTCTCAGTTATAGAGTTATACTGTTTTATCAGTTCATTGAGGGTTTCCTAAACTATGTTACTGGTTAAAGTAAGTTTAAGCTGGAGAAGAGCTGAGCTCCTGCGAGAACTCAACAGTTATATCCTGCCTTTTTTGGCTGACATGGTCCTCCTCCTCTCCATTTTATCCTCACAGCAGCCTTGTGAGGTAGGTTAGGCTGAGAGTCCGTCACTGGCCCAAAGGTGCCCAGCGAGCTTCATGGCCGAGTGGGGACTTGAACCAGGATCTCCCACGTCCCAGTCCAACACTCCTAACCACTACACCACACTGGCTTTCTGGGCAATGGTGGGTGCAGCTGAGAAACTAATCTGGCTGTGGTGCGATAAGGTGGTGACGCGACAAGCGTTGCCAAAGTGCACAGAGAAGATGCATCCCGAAATATTTCCTGTGATCGGCTCACAGGCAGAAACAGCAGCTTTCATTCTCAGGTTTGGCTGAGGATCAGCCAGAGTTGAAGCAAGGACAAGAGGAAACCCACCCAGGGCTGTGGGCATTCAGTGGCACCACAAAAATGCAGAAAAAGTACAAAAGGTAACAGTGGGTGGGTGCAGAATTATTTTTTCTAAGACTCCTGCCTTTCATTTTCTTCTTCTAAAAACGATTTCTGGCCCTTACAGTGGCAAAGCTATGCTTGGAAGTATGGGGGTAATATCAAAAGGCAGGAAGGTGGCTGCATAAGATTCCCACTGGATGAAGGCAGAGTTGAAGCGCCCTGCCTAAGCTCTGTGCTCCTCCCCATGCTGTGCAAAAAAAAAACACACAAGGGGGGAAAAAAGCTCAGTGGACATTTTTGTATGATTGAGACCTATCACAAAATTCAGCTCTGCGTGGTGCAGGATTTGGGCTTCCCTAAATGCAGGATTTATTTATTTTTTATACCGTGGAGTACAAGCAGACTTATGCCCATCGGGGGCCATAGGGCAGGGGTGCAGAACCTCAGGCCCAGAGCCCACAGGCATTCCCCAGGTGGCCCCACCCCCTTCCCTGGCCCCACCCCGCCCCTTCCCCTGACCACGGATTATTTGGTGGTTCCCAGCTTTTGTGATGCCTTCCCCCGCCCCCCATTCTAAACAGTTGAAATTTCTCTCCTTACTTAGTTATTAGCAGGAAGAGCTTTAAGCTAAAATATGCTGGTATTTTCAGCCCTGCCCGTTTCCCTTCGCGCCCCATTCTCCCAGCACTGGAATGCAGCCCCGAGCTTCTCCAAAACGGAAATTCGGCCCATGGGCTGAAGGAGGATCATCACCCCTGCCACAGGGGCAGCTGCAAGCTACAGAGGCCCAAGAAGGGTTGGGGGGGGGGTGCCAGTCCATCCTGATTTCCTGAGTCAGACTCTGGTACAAAAGGCCCTTCTGGAAGGAGTGGGTGTCGATACGTTTTATTGAGCAGTTAACATGCATGTTGCTGGGAGAGGCCACCGGTACATGCAACCAGGGCACACGCGACACAAAAGACACTCGCAGCTCACGGGGACAGGAACCAGCCCTGCCCCGGGATCAGGCCCTCGGCTTGGCAAGGGCTTCCTTTCTTCAGATGAGGGAAGAGGATGCAATGATTGGGGGCTGGCCAAGGGATGCGGAGAGGAGGCTGCTTCCCACCATCTTCAACTCGGCGCCCCAGATCTACAGCCTAACAGGCAGATGCATATAAACTCCCTTGCCTCCCCATGAGATGAGTGCGCAGGTCTGGAAACTCTTACAGCGCTGTTGGGATGAACCCCTTAGCTGCCAATGGGGGGGGGGGATGAATTGGCTAAAATTGAGGGGGGGTCAGGGGTGGGGTTTGTGGATTTCACCGAGAGCCCCCATCTCCCCAGCCCTGGTAATTGGAGCAACATGTCGCAAGAGACAGCAATCAGAGCCTATGTCAAACCATAACACAGAGGAGGGCGTCCCATTTGGAAGCGAAGCATGGAGGGCCCGGGGAAGAGGAGGAGGCGTTTCCCCAGGGAGGGCCAGGGCAAAAGGCGGGGTGGGGGCTCTTCCCCCAGTAGAAGGCTGCAGCATTCAAGGAAGAAATTCTTAAAGGGAGGGGTACGATGGCGCTGAAATGGAGGCACTTCCCCAGCAAGGGGGTAGCAGTACTTAGGAAAGGTCTCTTCTTGTTGGAAGCGGAGCGTGTCCCCTTCACCCCGCATGGGGAGGGGCGCAGAGAGGGAGCTCTTCCTTAATAAATTAAATAAACACGTTCCAGTGCATTGTGTCCGTGGATGAGGGGGTGAGGAAAAGGGCCAGCGTCTCTGTGGCCAATTCACTTCAGCTGGTCCATCCAGCTCTTCCCCGTGTCCCACGGAGATGCTGCCACGGCCACCCTCGCAAGAATGGGGTCACCTGGTCACACCTCGATGCTGGGATCGGAGCCCAGGCCTTGCTTCTGCAACAACTCCTCTTGTTTCATCTTGGGTTTCTCGGTCCGGGTGTGCCAGACGAGCACCTGCAACAAGCCAGAGGCGAGAGAGAGAGAGAAAGAGAGGCTCTGGGCTTATTTTCTCCCTTTCTCCATCAATATTAGAACAGGGGTGGGCAACTTCAGGCGGTCCAGGGGCCAATTTCCAGCCGCTACCACACTGCAGGATTTTGCAGTGGCAACCCCACCCCCGCTGTTTGCTGCCAAAATTTGGCCGCAAACTGCTATGGAGACACGCTATGGAGACACAAAAAGGCAAACAACCGGGTTTTTTTGCTGCTGCTGGACAGCAGTAGGGACCACATTCGAGGCATATTGGGGGCCATGTGTTGACCCCCTCTGCCTAAGAAGGAGAGCCCACAACTAGCAGGAGAGGTAAAGTAAATAGGTGGGGAGGGGCCATTTGTGTTGTATCCCAAAGCTCTCAGTTAAAAGCATCTCAGTGCATGTTAAAAGCATCTCAGTGCATGTTAAAAGCATCTCAGTGCATGTTAAAAGCATCTCAGTGCATGTTAAAAGCATCTCAGTGCATGTTAAAAGCATCTCAGTGCATGGAGGGGGGAACCTCTGCCTGAGATGATGGAGAACTGTTGCCAGTCCAGGCAGGAAACCCTGAGCTAGACGGACCAATGCTCTGACTTGGTATAAGCTAGCTTCCCATGTTCCAACCTATCAGCCTCGTTCCAACCTATCAGCCTTGATCCTACAGCCAGGAATATTCCACTAGCTGATCTCTCGCTGCAGTGTTATAGGCAAGCAGAAGATCCAAAGATCTAGGGAGAGGAGAGATTGATTAGGTAACCCCACTTGAGTCTGCATGACAGGAAGAGGTGTTCTGTGCTGGTTATCTCCACCAGGTAAAACAGCCTTCCCAATTTGGTGCCCTCCAGATGCATTGGGCTGCAACATGAAATGGCCATGCTGGCTGGGGATGATGGGAGGTGTAGTCCAACCCATCTGAAGGGTACCAGGTTGGAGAAGGCTAAGAGTAAGGAACACTCCACTTAAAGCCCACTCCTAACGTAAAGCCTCCCCTTGAAGGCACTGCCTGGGCTGCAGTGGCAGGGCTGGGGAAAGCAAACAGCTGGGGTAGATGCCAAAGAGAGAGAGAGGCAGGAGAGAAACAGCCTCATGCCCACCGAGGTTCTCGGATGTGGGCGCCTGCCCTGATCCTGGATCAGGGGCGTGTGTGCCCGGCATTTGCTGCTGCCCAAAATGGCTTCTCCGCCTTTATTTTTATTTATTTATTTATTATATTTATAACCAGCCTTTTTTCCTGCAAGTAACCTTTAAGCAGAGTTTCTCGAATGGCGATGGCCCACGAGGGCCGCCTGCTCCAGAGACAAACTTCCCCGAGGGCTGCTGTGGCTCGAGGAAGTGAAACCACATCTTACAGCTGAAACCCAGCCATCGTTGTGGCTGCTGGCGGGAGCTACCCTCCCTCCAGCCATCATTGTGGCTGCCGGCGGGAGAAGCGACTGCGGTCAGTTCCCCCTCCATCGTGCTTAGATGCAGCTCCAGCTGAAAGCACCCCCACTCCCTCCAGCAACCAAGCGCCATTGCTGAGGAAGCAGTCGCCCTTCGAGCTCCCTGACCTCCTGGATTGCTACCTGCTGAATTTTGTAACTAAGAATTGGTGCCCGTTTGCTTCCCTCGCCCCCCACTGCTCCCTCCTTTCAAATACCTTTTTTTTCCTTTTGTGTCCTGTGTGAAGGCAGGGACTGTCTCATTAACCGATGGCTGTAAGCCAGGGGTGGCCAGAAAGGAGATTTCCAGATGCTTTGGAATTCAGCTCCCAGTATTCCTGGACCATTGGCCATGCTGGCAGGGGATTCCGGGAGTTGAAGTCTCAAACGTCTGGAGATCTACCCCTGCTGTAAGCCACTGGGGGTAGCCTTCTTTGGCTAAAGAAAAGCGAGGTAAAAATATTTCAAATAAATACTAAGTTGCTTAAGACCACACGTGCGCACTCCCCTCTGTGAGCGGCCTTTCCCCAACCTGGTGATCTCCATTTTGAACAACATCTCCCAGCATTCCTGACCACTGGCCGTGGCTAGGGCTGATGGGAACTGAAGTCCAAAAGATCTGGAAGGCACCAGGTTGGGGAAGGCTGCTCCAGAGAGAGAAACAGGGCCAGCCAAGTCCCAGAGCCTCCCCTCCCCCCATGTGGCTGCTGTCACCAACCTTCCACGCCCTCACCGTGGTGCAGTTGTCGGCTTTGGGCTCCAGCTCCTCGATAGACACAAGTGACTGCAGCAGGCTGCTCTCCAGGTAGCCACGCTCGGCCAGCAAGTCGAAGCGAGCCTCCCGGTTGGCCAGGAGCAGCTGGAGGGCCACGGCGAAGCCAGCCATGTCCATGGGGAAGGGTCGGCTGGGCTTCCAGGCCGTGTAGAAGCCCACAACTCTGCCGTTCTCCACCAGGGGGCGCTCGAAGCGGAGGCCCCCCACCAGGCCGACGGGCCACACTGCCACACGCTTGGTGGAGCGGATCTGGTGGAAGACAGGGTGGGAGGGGGGTGGAGAAGAACGTGAGACAGAGTTTGAGAAGGCCTCAGAACATCAACAACTGCAAAAGAATGCTAGGGCAAAAGGTATGTTATGCAGGCCATGGCACACCCTGGGTCTACCTGGGCTCAGCTCTCTACTTAATAGCCTGCCCATCCCCTACTCTTATGTAACCTGGAGCCCCACGCCAGGCCTACAAAACACCCCAATAATCCTCCTCTAGTCCAGGACGCTGCCCTATGTAGGCTGGGGTGGCAGAACCTCTTTCCGCCTAAGAGCTGGATTTCCATTTTGGAGAAGCTTGGGGGGGGGGGGGACATTCCAGTGGCAAAAGGGCGGAGTCAAAATATACCAGCATATTTGGCTTAAAGCTCTTAGTGCCAGTAACTAAGCTTTAGCAGAGGCCATTTCAACCTTTAGAATGGGCATGGAGGAGGGACTGCACAAAGTCAGGAAACCTCCAAAGGATCAGAGGTTGTGGGGAAAGGGGCGAGGCTGGGGAGAAGGGGGCATGGTCCTCTGGGAACTGGGACCCCCAGAAGGGCTGGATTTGGCCTCTGGGCCTGAGAGTAGCATCCCTGATGTAAGGACTAATTCTTTCATTACCCCCGTCATGAACTATGGGGCCTGTTACTTGAGGGTAACCCACATATACTGCAGAATACGAATGTCTAGCAAATCACCCATTTAGTCCCACAAAATCCCCCCACCCGAATCCTTCCACTTTGATAAGCAGAGCAAGGTTCTAGCCCTCATGGTCACAAAAAACAAAAACAGAAATAAGTATAGACAAGTCTTTAACAAAGGAGGGAAAAAGCCACGTGGGAGCTATAGCAGTCTTCCATTGGTTAGATTTTACAGTTCAATCCTGTCTACATCAACTCAGAAGTAAGCCCATTGAGTTAAATGAGACTTCTTCACAGCAAAGTCTGTAAATAAGATTGCAGCCTTGGCTCTCTTCTTCAGCTAAAAGGCTCATGGCTGCTACTCCTCAATAAAACCAGAATAAAAACTAGCCCTTTGAAAGGGCCTTCAAAGTGCTCAACACAATGCACATACATTATCGTAACAATCCTTTAGTAAGGATTGCAGTCCTGCAGAGGTAGACCGGGTGGGTGGGGCGGGGGTTGAGGGAATGGTGGCTTGCCTACCCAAATTTGTGGCTGAGACCCCCATGTGGTCCGACTCTGCTTCTGTCCCTCATCCCATTTGATTTGGGGGCTAGGGGAAATATTTGACAAGCATATACACACACACACACACACACACACACCATATATATATATATATACACACACACCATATATATATATATATACACACACACACATATATATAAATGGAGATAGATAGATAGATAGATATTTAAAATGTGGATCAAGTTGGCTTAGGGCGCAATCCTATGGAAGTTTAGACAGGGAAAAGGCCTACAACTCCCAGCATGCTGGGAGTTGTAGGCCTTTTTTCTATGTAAACCTCCGCAAGATTGCACCTTTATGCAAGTTTGCTTCCTTTATACCAGCCTTCCCACACTTGTGCCTTCTTGGACTGCAAAATCCCATCCTTTCCAGCCAGCAATGGCCAAAGGGATGATGGGAGTTGCAGTCCAATACATAGGGAGGGTGCCAGATTACACCAACGGCAGAATCTGACGCTTCTCCCCACCTCCGGTTCTGTCATGGTCACTCCCACTGCCTTCCTGGTCCTCTCCCCGCCACCCCACCATTCTGTGGCGCCCTTCCTCCCTGAAGCACTGACCTCGTCGAAGAGCTGTAGGCTGTAGGTGTTATCGTCATCAGCAAAGTACAACCGTCCCTTCGTCACTGAGCTGGCGGTTCTCCCGCAGCCACTGCAGCGCCAGGTTCCGCTGCTCCACCCCCCGAGGCTTCAGCCAGCTGGGGTCACTCTCCTTCCGCTTGTGCTCCTTGGGCGTCTCGATGTGGAGGTGCGTGACGCGCAGGCGGCTCTGGGCCAGCAGCTCCGAGACCAGCTGGGTCTTCGCCGGTGAGTCCTCGACCACGATCCAGTGCAGGTTCTTCACGTGCAGGAGGGTCTGCGACAGGCGCACCAGCTCGGCCTTCTGGACCAGCCTGTGGAGGAGGAAGAGGATGAGTCTGACTGGAAGGAAGCGGCCATGGCACATTGAGGGCAGCACAGTCTACTCCAGCCATTGCCAAGCTGGTGGCCTCCAAATGTGCTGGCCTACAACTACCAGCATCCCCTAGCATGGCTGGCTGGGGGATGCTGGAAGTTGTAGTCAAACGTTTCTGGAGGGCGCCAGGTTGGCGCTGGCTGGCCTACTCTGACAGACAGTGGCTCTTTGGTGACGCCAGGAATTAAATCTAGGAACCTCTGCACAGTCAGTGCGATGGCCATTCCCCACAGGTTCATAGCTGCCCTTCACTCCTGTGGGAAACAGTGAAGTGTTTTACTTGTGGACATTTTTGTTTGTGGAGGGGGCGGGAACCCGCCTTCAGCCCTAACAGACTAGTTAGGAAAGAATCCTGCCTGAAACCCTGGAGAGCGGCTGCCTGTCAGTGTTGACAATACAGGGCCAGATGGGCTGTTTCCTAAGTTCCTTTTTAAATCAGTGGTATATTCAGAACCATGAGGACCAGAATCTTATTAGTCTTAGGAGAAGGGCTGTGACTCAATGGCAGAGGACCTGCTTGGCATGCAAAAGTCCCAGGTTCAATCTTCAGCATCTCAG